>PNEQ01056517.1:0-17711 GCA_003012365.1 Medauroidea extradentata
AAAAAAAAAAAAAAAAAAAAAAATCGTAAGAGCAGAACATAATTCAAAGTTAATACATCTGGTTAATCTTACACTACCAGTTCATAATCATGTATATTTCACTGTTCAAAATTTTAATAAGAACGATATTTAAGTTACTGAGGCATTATGTGAAGATCTAACAAGACAATTTACCAGGAAGATTTCGCATAAAAACGTAGGAAATATGTGTAACAATATTTTGTGCAAATATAGGTTTCCATACTAAACATTACAGGATTTACTGTCGTAAAGTTCTACGAATTTCTTAATGCTTAGTTACAGAATGTACTGAAAAATGCACTTATAAAATAAGAAAATTGCATTATTTTCGTCATGTACAAATTAAAATTAATAAATTTAGAGCCCACAGTTTTTTTCGCCAGACAATATTTGAACCTTCAACTTTTGAGTTATAAGTTCAGTGCCCTTCCACTTTTTTTTTTTTTTTTTAATGTTAGGCTCCATGGCGAGGTCTCAACATCGCCAACGAGCCAAACATCCCCACTTTACAACTTTATTATTTGACAATTCCCCAGTTGTGACAGTTCCGCTAGTTGAAATTACTCGAACGGACAACCGCGCATACATAGGAATAAATAAATATGTGATATAATGTTTGCAAAATCTTTTACGCAAATCGAATATTTTTTACGGTTCAATATTACTTATAGCAATGATTCCCATCTTCTTATGTCTGATAAAATATTATTACTGTATTTAAACATCTTACGTGGTACAATTAAAACTAAATATGAATTTTTGCTTACAAAGATTGAATTTTACTGTTTAAAATTAAGTAACTAATGCTTATGACTTAATAAATTATCAATGTACGCGTATACATTCCTTAATTTGCAATATTCATGATATTCCATAACCAGCAGACATAACACACACAACGTCTTATATTTTAATGGTCCGCCATCACCATATCTATTTTCGACTTAGCACACCGTTAAAACTACCCTTGGTCCAGTCTAAAAGTTAGACTGGACCACGGCCATAGAGGAACAGGTCTGGACACTCGCCTGGATATTTGACCCCCTTGTTGTTCGTCTGCAGTTCACCAAGTTACCGAGAATATTGTGTTTTATTGGCGCTGATGTTACGGCGGTCGGACTAAACTCCGCCCACTTCCTTTCCGCTAAGATAAACAATTTATCAAAACGTATTTTTATTAATTTATGAAATACTTTTTTCGCTCACAAATTTAAGAAAAGGCTCCATAAATCTTTATTTACTTTATAAATTTAACAATGGAAAAAAAGTGAATGGAGTTTGAGTCCAATTGCCCGGAAAACAGCGCCAAAAAGTACGACATTCTCGGCAACTTGACGAACTACAGCCAAACAACGAGGGGGTCAAGCAAAATACATTGTTAGATATGTCCAGACCTGTTATTCTACGACCGTGGACTGGACTAACACATGATGATCCTCGGATTAGCATTAGTCCGGGTCTATGAATACAACAAAAAATATCCCGTACTAGCCCGGGTCAAAAACGATCATGAATAACAGAACAGAATGGCGGGACTCGGGGATCGAATCCAATATGTTACCATTGTACCTCACTCGTTCGAAAACAATGTTAATTTATTGAAATTAGTAATTTATTGTATGTAAAATAATCTCATCTTTTCAGTGTGCTGCAGCAATTTCATATATTATAAAACAACTCATAGGTATAGAAGTGCTCAACAATGAAAGTTTATTGAAATGTGTTATTTATAGTGTGTAAAAATACTCTTACCTTGATAAATGTGCAGCAGCAGGTTAATACTTTACAAAAAAATTGCTATATGCACAGATTCATGCTCACAATGTCAATAAACTTTTTTGTGTAGAAAGGTTCTGCTCAAAATACTGTTTAATGATGCATTTTAATACATTTGAATGCAAAATGTCGAAATCCTGGTACTTTTGCTTACCAGGACGAAAGTATCCTGGTACATGGTACAGCACCCTGAAAACTGGTACGCGTACCAGGATCCTGGTACGTCTAACACCCCTGTCCGTGCCTATGGAGCTTCACCACCAGCCTCAAGGTATCAATTTCCAGCTACGATTTTGAATGCCTGGCCAGCCATCATCTTCGGGGTAGGTGTTATTTTAATGGGAATTGCAGGGCAAGTTGTGGTAATGTTTGTGACGTGCGGGCTTAACGTGCCGCTACATAAACACGTGACAAAGTGCTGAACACGAAAACTGATCCATGCTAATTTCAGGCAAACTGATATCGTTTGTAGACTCTACAGATTTTCTAGAGATCTACAGGCACCATGAGAATAAACGTTCTTCTTTTTAATTTTTCTATGAGTGAGTGATGTTATTGATTAGGCCAGTAGGACGCTAAAAAAGCCCACCAAAATCGTCATCGTATTATTTTGTTACATCTTACAAAAAAATACTTAAGTAGACTTTCAGTCACATTTACAATGCTTACAATTTAATTACATTTTCAAATATTGCTTTTATATTATTCGTTATTGCTTTTCTGTGTATTGTTGCGTTTTAAAGTGTAATTCTGAACACGCCCTATACAGACTGGCAGTTATTAACTAAGGGCAGACGAGTATTATTAATTGTTTTTGTAAATTTGGATGATATTCTGTAATGAGTTTTACTTTAGTTTAGCTTGTAAGAGCTTAACCACCAAGTCTGACGGGAACGCGGGCTACCGTGTCCTCCCTCCAGACGCCATGTCAGTAGTCTTCGCCTGATCACAGGAGCGTTAAGTGGCGCGTGGAGCACGTTCCTGTCTCCCTGAGGCCCAATCTATTGGGATCAAGTCATTTTAGCTTTCAATAGTTTATCAGTAACGTACCGGAACCTTTTCTTTCTTTTTGCATGACCTCAGGGATTGACTCGTGGTCGGGGAGAGCTTTTTCAGCACCTGTTTAAGGATTTCACGTAATTTTCCATCGTTGGCCTCGCGCCAATTTAACCGCTTACGCCAGTGCTGCGGGCGAGAACAGTAGCGTGGTACATGGTGGTCAGCTCTAGGACGAGTGACCACAATAAACCGTACCTTAAGAGTCATCTGTATCTCCAACTTTCATTTCAATAGTGTTAGTGGATGTCTCTCAACAGCATACGCCGAGGATGCTGCAGCAGCTTCAAGGGACGACGCTACTCTCTACAAACGCCGTCGGAGTCAGGACAGGAAGGCCCATGGTCGCCGACTCACTCCCCCACATCAACAGGTAAAAGCCGGGCAACTTTATACTGTGACATCCCACCTGACACGACCCAGAGGCGTCAAATGGCTTTCCCAACTAGGGGCCTTCATTCTACACCAAGTAACTAGCATTATTCGGCGCCCATCTTCTAACATTTTCCGACTAAAATCACATTTTCCACTATTGCTGTTGTTGGCTACGCCACCCCTAAATCCAAAATTTCTATAAAACATTCTTTTTCTGGACATTGTTTTGACCTTTCGCCGCTTAAAACCGGCATCTTTATCAAATCCAAACTCTATTACCTAAGCCCTGTGCCCGTGAAGACGCCGGAGCACACGGAGGAAACCCGCCGTTACCGCAGTCCTACCTACTACTGCAGACCAAGATCATCGGCCGTACGAATCGGTGAGGCCCCTACGGACGAGGGGACAGCCGTGTCGCGATGTTCAAGGTTGAGGACTTTGTGGGTCAGAATGCCGCGAGTGTGGACTGGCAGACAACAAACAGTGTCGCGGAACCATTGTGCAGGAACTGTGTGCGACCATTAGTAGACAATGACCCGTTTACGTATGTCAGAGCCAACGAAGCATGCAAGTGCAGTAACGTGCGTGTTGCAAACAAAGTTTGTGCCGAGCGAAGGGCTATCGATCAGGACTTAAGCAAAAATGCCATAGTGCACTTGTCTAATGGTGAGCGTACACGACTCTGTGTTAAGTGCGTGAGACCCTATCAGGGCAATGCCGCATCTCGGGGAAGTGAACATTGTTGTCGATGTACAGACATAGGGCCGACAATATTGCATCAGCCTACTTTCAAACAAAGATTAAACAAGTGCACGTACGTCGAGTGGTGCGATAGACTGTGTGAAGTATCGCTCGCGTGCCGCAAGTGCCGGCTACTATTTCACAAACAATGCCTAACAGCACGCGAAAGGAAAACTGTGAAAAAAAAAAAGTTTTTTCGCATGAGACTGTTGTCACCCGCCGAAACCCGTTGAACGAGTTGTCACGAGACCACCCGCGACAACCGCGTTTACCGCTTACTCCGTGATAGCAGAATCTACCGTGTCGGATGTGTCGTTGGCAAGAACCGCGTCCTGGGTAGACGAGAACTTTACGGGGCTGTCGTGTGATGTGACATTTGGACAGCCACGTGCTACCAGTACACTACAACAATGTGGAGCGAGCGTGCACGAGCCACGTGGCAACGCAAGTGAGCGAGGTGCGCGGGAACACTGGGCCCGCCCCTCCTTCTCCTATCCAGCGCGCGCCCAGCTGGCCGCACGTGACGTCACAACACTGTGCGACCCAGCTGCGCGCCGGCTAAGATCAACAGATTGGTGGCGCACGCAACAGCTGATCGTGCCCGACTTCTCCACACGGTACGCGTGTGCGGGAGCACACGTGACACCTGGCAGGTTCCAGTCGCTGCCGTCCTTCACGGGATTGCCGACCGAGGACCCCGCAGCTTTTCTGCTGGACTGCACGCAGCGCCTGCAGCGCTATGGAGTCGGGACAGCTGACTGGCCGAGCTGCGTGGGAGGCTGTTTACAAGGTGAGGCAAAGGCATGGTGGCGAGGGATAACTCACTATAGGCAGACTTGGGAGGAGTTTAGTTCCGCTTTTGAGCGCCGTTTTGGCGGCACATTCACTTCATTGCAAACCCGCAGTAAATTGCTTCTCGCAGAACAACAGGGCAATGAATCACTTTGCACGTTCGTCACCAATAAAATAAACATGCTAAAGAGGTACTATTCGCAAATGTCCACTCGAGAAATTCTAGAGGTTGTTGCCTCTACAGTTCAAGCCAAATTCAGGAGTGCTCTTGCTTCCCTGATACATGTAAGCGAGGATGATTTTCTCTGCTCAGTAGTCATTCTAGAGAAAACTGTGAATGAGGAAACACCACGGCGTGACCGTGAACGAGTGTTCCCGTCCTCAGCTAAGACTCAAATAAACCCAAGGTTTAATAAGGGAACAGAACGGAATGGTGAACGAACCATAACAGAAAGTAATGCTGCCAAAAGTCAGGAAAGGAACAACTTTAAAAGAAACAAGTACCAAGTCGACTACACCAAACCCCCCAAACACCCGTGCCACTTCTGCGAGGGAGAGGTTTACCATTGGCATATTCATTGTCCCAACAAGGCTACTGGCAAGCCAATGTTGCCACTGCCAGGAAATGGGAAATCGGGGTAAGAGGGCCAGACGCTACTCTTACCCCAGGTTATGGGAATTTACCCGAACAAACACAACCACTACCAGTAAACTTACAGAACGCCAACCATGCCCAACAGTTTTCTAATGTTCAGTGTAATAAAGTGCAGATTAAGGAAGTGTCAAGTGTACCTATTGTTAGTGAATCATGTCAACAAAGTGTCACTATGTCCGAAGTAAACACCGCTGAACAAAGTGCGAACAATATGTATAATAATAACAATAGTACCAACTGCAATATTTTACCACTAGCTGAATGTAAACAGACACCACAGCAGATCATGTTGAGTAACATTCAGAATATAAATCAGAGTATGCTACGAATACCAGTAGTACTGAATGGCCATAGGTGCCGTGCGCTGATAGACACCGCGGCGTCTCATAATTTTGTTCACCCTCATTTTGTGGACACTGACAAACTACAAACAGTTACCCGCACTTTCCAGTTGGCAACAAACGAACAGACGGGCGAGGCAGTGGGCGAAGCCGAAATTTCCGTTACTATCCGGGACATCACAACAATCACACGTGCTTACGTCACGTCGGAACTCAGGGAAGACGTCATCCTAGGAATACCGTGGCGAACAGAACAAAATACAGTCGTTGAGCCTGCAGCGTCCAGAATACACTTTGGGCAGCATGAACGAAGAACAGTCTATAATTTAGATGCAAAACCTGAACAGCCAACCACACCGGTGCTGTTGGACAACCTAGATCACGATGTACCGGAGGATATCCGTGATGTATTCCAGCGCATACTCGACGAACGTAGATATGTTTTCGCCGCAACGGACCCCTTGAAACGCACAGAAATGACACAGCACCGAATACCATTAACCAGTAATGAAGCAGTGTATTCACCACCACACAGTTACCAACCACAACAATGCCGCATTATTAAGGAGGAGATCCAGGAAATTATAGCGGAGGGTGATATTAAACCAACATACAGTAACTATAATTCAGCCATAACTTTAGCACCTAAAAAGGATGGCTCGTGGCGTTTTTGCATGGATTTTAGGCCGCTGAATCAGATTACCCAGAATTCACCACCACCGTACATACAGATCAAAGGCGCACTAGGAGCCTTAGGGCGTGCAAAAATTCTGTCATCCCTTGATCTATGGAGGGGGTATTAGCAAGTGCCGGTGGGTCCCGCAGACAGACACAAGACTGCATTCACCGCACCGGACGGCAGGAGGTTTCAGTTCTCCGCAATGCCATTTGGGCTGAAATGCTCACCTTCAACTTTTCAAAATCTGATGGTAAATGTTCTGGACGGATATATTGGGGATTTTTCTCTAGCCTACCTCGACGATGTTGTGGTCTGGTCGGAAATCTGGGAGGATCACGTACATCACTTATTCTTAGTACTTGAGCGACTGGCCACATATGGCCTTACGTGCGCTAACCATAAGTGCCACATTGACAAAATCTGCATCAAGTTCCTAGGCCACTTGGTAGATGAAGAGGGCAGCAGACCTACCACAGACCAAGTAGAGCTCATCAACAGTCAAGCCATACCCCGTAAACACAAACAGCTGCGTAAAATTTTTGGACTCATTAAGTGGTTAAGAGAATTCATACAAAATTTTGCAATCATCACAGCGCCAATGACAGAGTTACTATCACCTGCCAAACCCTTCCGCTGGTCATCCGAGCACCAGAAAATTTTCGACACCATCAAAGAGAAATTTGCAGAGTGCCCTAAGCTTGCAAGGCCCGACCCAAACCTCCATCTATACTTGCAGACTGATGCAAGCGAACTAGGTCTAGGTGCCGTCCTATACCAATACGGAGACAACGACGAGAAGCGGATCATTGACTTCAGCAGTGCCACATTTGGGGCAATTGAGCATTGCTATGACGTCAATGAACGTGAAAGCTTCGCGGTCGTTTGGGCCTTAAAACGATATCGCCAGTTCCTCGAATATCAGCATTTTACCCTCAGAACTGACAACCGTTGTCTCATGTGGCTTCACACAATGATAGAGGCCCGCAGTAAGCTTACCCACTGGGCCTTATTGTTGCAGTCCTTCGACTTCGAGGTACAGCATGTACCTGGGGCTGAAAACGAGCTTGCAGACTCATTGTCACGTGCCCCACAGGACATCTTCGCGCACGACGAAGGAGAGTGGGACGAGATCCTGCCACCCACGAGACAAAACGAGCAGACAAAAGCAGGCGAGGTCCCTAGGTGCAACGCTGTAACGGTTACGAGCGAGCTCACCTTAGAGTGTCTCAAAGAACGCATCCTAGCTGCCCAACAACAATGCCGGGAGACCTGGGGACAGATAGAGAAGTGCGGCAATAGCGAGGAGCGACATTAGCATGTCGTCGACGGTCAGCTGCAGATTGAGTGCCCCAAATCCAAGCCAGCTTGGAAACTCTACGTGCCGACGGCTGATCGCATCAAGGTGTTAGAATTTGCACACGAGAGTCCCTGGGCAGGACACCCGGGTGGCACACAGACACTGACTAACCTCAGACGCCATTTCCACTGGCCAGGAGCGGCTAAACAAATACGCGAGTACGTCCGCCATTGCAAGTACTGCAAACGTGTCAAGAGTCGACGTGCGGACGGACAGCAGCAACAACAGCCCCGAACACCAAAAATCCCTATGGATACCGTAGCCATCGAACTGATGGGTCAATATCCAAAGAGCAAAGGTGGCAAGCGCTTCATACTAGTGGTAAACTACCTCTACACTAGGTGGGTGGAGGCCTATGCGATCTCTAGTGTGCGCACACCAACAATCAAGAGTGCCCTTGAGAAAGAATTCTTCAGCAGGTGGGGCTACCCACGGGTACTATTAACGGATAACGGTACTCAGTTCACTGGTCGCAGGTGGCGAGACTGCTGTACCCAGTGGGGGGTGTTACATCATACCACAGCCGCATACCATCCGCGAGCCAACCCCACAGAACAGAGGAATCAAGAAATCAAGGTGCAACTCCGATTTCGAGTCAAAGGGGACCACACGAGTAGGGCAGAACACCTACCCGCCATACTGTTTACCTTGCGCTACCGTGTGAATGCAGCAACTGGCTACTCTCCAGCAGAGATGCTGCAGGGGCTAACCTCGCCTTACCCGGCGAAATGGCATGCTTCCCACCTGGGGAGAGCACAGCTGAGGAAAGCAGTGGCGAAAAACGAAATCGACGAAGGAGAAGGGAACAGCAAGTGCAGCTGCGACAGCGAAGGTACGCCGAACAATGGTGCCCGAATTCTGCCAAGACACCACCTCTGCTTCAACCCGGTCAGAAGGTGTATGCGAGAGCGCATCCTCAGTCGACGAGTAAGCAAGCGTTCTGTGCTGGGTTGGCAATTAAGTAGACCGGACCTCACACTGTTCTTAGGCCGGCTGGTAACACATGCTTCATCATAGGGGTAGGAAGATACACAAAGAAATTCCACCGGGATGACCTACATTTAGCGGAAGTCCAGCAATGTAAGCAGCGCGCTGATGAGGTGCCAGAACCGGGAAACACCCCGCCAGCACAGTCACGCACGTCCACTCATATCGATCAGACGTCAGCAACCTACTCAGCGAGTGGGAAACGACTCTCACGAGAGTGTTCAGCAACAGATAACCATGGACCCTTAGAGGAACGAGCAGGGGCAAACACGGCGTACCCGCTTTCTTGTCCTTGTATTCGCCACTATCTTCGACAATGGAGGTGACTAGTGCAGCTGAACAATCTGATGAGAGGGTCAGAAACAGACAGGATCGGCCAACTGACCTAGGGAACGTTCCAAGCCTAGAAGAGCCCACTACTGTCACCGACGGTGACCCTCAGACAGAAGTGGAAGAGCCAGAGGTGGGACATGCAGATCCCCCCAAAGCTAGCTTGGCTGAAACCCCACCTACCTT
This sequence comes from Medauroidea extradentata, assembly GCA_003012365.1. NCBI lineage: Eukaryota > Metazoa > Arthropoda > Insecta > Phasmatodea > Phasmatidae > Medauroidea > Medauroidea extradentata. The sequence goes on from PNEQ01056517.1 coordinate 9,297, forward strand.
GGCCCTCTGAAGGCTACACGACAGCATGGTCAGCGAGGCGGACGGGGAGAACAGTGACGACAGCGTCTCCGGGACGCCATCCCGTCGCACACAGCGGCAGCGACGACAAGCACACACTACCTGCATTGGCTGTGAGGCAGTGAAGCCGGCGTTTCTACCCTCCGTTTTGCGGTCCCGCAGGAGAAACAGACGGGTCCCTCAGCTCCCTGTCGCGATTCCGGATGGAGGGGCATCCAGCTCCCCTGCAGCTACGGGCGGTGAGGCATCGACGCGGTCAGCTGACCGGTCAGGTCACCTACCCACACACCACCAGGTTGCAGCAGGGGCCAACCCGGCACGCGACCGCAGCGGGCACTCCATGAGTGACTTCCACAGCGAGCCAGCAGCGCAGCGGAGTCAACGTCGGCAATGCTGTCCCAGGGCGGCTAACCCGGCAGCAGCATCCAGGATGGGTGCATATCATCTTCGGGCTCGTGAGCAGCTCAGAGCCCCGAGTCGCTGGTACCACTAGCGGCAGAACGGTCGCCTGAGTAGGGGGCGGATGACGTGTGCCGCGGACGCCCGTGTCAGGTGGGATGTCACAGTATAAAGTTGCCCGGCTTTTACCTGTTGGTGAGGGCGAGTGGGTCGGCGACCATGGGCCTTCCTGTCCTGACTCCGACGGCGTGTGTAGAGAGTAGCGTCGTCCCTCGAAGCTGCTGCAGCGTCCTCCGCGTGTGCTGTTGAGAGACATCCACTACCACTACTGAAATGAATGTTGGAGATACAGATGACTCTTAAGGTACGGTTTATTGTGGTCACTCGTCCTAGAGCTGACCACCATGTACCACGCTACTGTTCTCGCCCGTAGCACTCGTAAGCGGTGAAAGTGGCACGAAGCCAACAATGGAAAATACGTGAAATCCTTAAACGGGTGCTGAAAGAGCTCTCCCCGACCGCGTGTCAATCCCTGAAGCCATGCAAGAAAAAGAAAAGGTTCCGGTACATACTGATAAGCTATTGAATACTAAAATGACTTGATCCCAATAGATTGGGCCTCAGGGAGACGGAAACGTCCTCCACGCGCGACTTAACGCTCCGGTGATCAGGCGAAGACTAACTGACATGGCGTCTGGAGGGGGGACACGGTAGCCCGCGTTCCCGCCAGACTTGGTGGTTAAGCTCTTACAAGCTAAACTAAAGTAAAAACTCATTACAGAATATCATCCAAAATTACAAAACAATTATTAATACTCGTCTGCCCTTAGTTAATAACTGCGAGTCTGTATAGGGCGTGTTCAGAATTACACTTACAAACGCAACAATACACAGGAAAGCAATAACGAATAGTATAAAAGCAATATTTGAAAAAGTATTTAATTGTAGACATTGTAAATGTGACTGAAAGTCTACTAAAGTATTATTTTGTAAGATGTAACAAAATAATACGATGACGATTTTGGTGGGCTTTGGCTTAGCGTCCTACTGCCCTAATCAAAAACATCACTCACTCATAGAAATAATTAAAAAGAAGAATGTTTATTCTCATGATGGCTGTAGGTCTCTAGAAAATCTGTAGAGTCTACAAATGATATCAGTTTGCATAAATTTAGCATGGATCAGTTTTCGTGTTCACCACTTTGTCACGTGTTTATGTAGCGGCGCGTAAAGGCCGCACTTCACAAACATTACCACAACTTGCCCTGCAATTCCCATTAAATTAACACCTTCTACGAAGATGATGGCTGGCCAGGCATTCCTAATCGTAGCTGGAAATTGCTACCTTGAGGCTGGTGGTGAAGCTCCATAGGCACGGGGCAGGGCATTCACGTCCCCAGAGACGTGAAGCCTGGCTGATGGAGCGTCCGTGGTGAAGGAGGCGGTCACGTGTCTAGGGCCGTCTGAGCCACTGTAGCCCAGCGGACAAACGGACGTCCGCAGCACACGTCATCCGCCCCCCACTCAGGCGACCGTTTGGCCGCAAGTGGTACCAGCGACTCTGGGCTCTGAGCTGCTCACGAGCCCGAAGATGATATGCAGCCATCCTGGATGCTGCTGCCGGGTTAGCCGCCCTGGGACGGCATTGCCGACGTGGACTCTGCTGCGCTGCTGGCTCGCTGTGGACGTCACTCGTGGAGTGCCCGCTCTGGTCGCGTGCCGGGTTGGCACCTGCTGCAACCTGGTGGTGTGTGCGTAGGCGACCTGACCGGTCAGCTGACCGCGTCGGTGCCTCACCGCCCATAGCTGCGTGAGAGCTGGATGCCCCTCCATCCGGAACCGTGTCAGGGAGCTGAGGGACCCGTCTGTTTCTCCTGCAGGACCCCAAAACAGAGGGTAGACACGCAGGCTTCACTGCCTCACAGCCAGTGCAGGTAGTGCGATCTTGGCATCGCTGCCGCTGTGTGCGACGGGGTGGCGTCCCGGAGACGCTGTCGTCGCTGTTCTCTCCGTCCGCCTCGCTGACCACGCTGTCGTGTAGCCTTCGGAGGTCCAAGGTAGGTGGGGTTTCAGCCACGCTAGCTTTGGGGGGATCTGCCTGTCCCACCTCTGGCTCTTCCACTTCGGTCTGAAGGTCACCGTCGGTGACAGTATTTGGCTCCTCTAGGCTTCTAACGTTCCCCGGGTCAGTTGGCTGATCCTGTCTGTTTCTGACCCCCTCGTCAGATTGTTCAGCTGCACTAGTCTCCTCCGTTGTCGAAGATAGTGGCGAATCCAAGGACAAGACAGCGGGTACGTCGTGTTTGCCCCTGTCCGTTCCTCTAAGGGTCCATGGTTATCTGTTGCTGAACACTCTCGTGAGAGTGGTTCCCTACTCGCCGAGTGGGTTGCTAACGTCAGTTCGATATGAGTGGACGTGGGTGACTGTGCTGGCGGGTTTTTTCCCAGTTCTGGCACCTCATCAGCTCGCTGCTCACATGCCGGGCTTCCGCTAAACGTAGGTATTCCCGGTGGACGTTTTTTGTGTATCTTCCTAACCCTATGATGAAGCATGTGTTACCAGCCGGCCTGAGATCAGTGTGAGGTCCGGTCCACTTACGTGCCAACCCAGCACAGAACGCTTGCTTACTCGTCGACTGAGGATGCGCTCTCGCATACACCTTCTGACCGGGTTGAAGCAGAGGTGGTGTCTTGGCAGAATTCGGGCACCATTGTTCGGCGTACCTCCGCTGTCGCAGCTGCACTTGCTGTTCCCTTCTCCTTCGTCGATTTCGTTTTTCGCCACTGCTTTCCTCAGCTGTGCTCTCCCCAGGTGGGAAACATGCCATTTCGCCGGGTAAGATGAGGTTATGCCCCTGCAGCATCTCTGCCGGAGAGTAGCCAGTTGCTGCATTCACACGTGAGCGCAAAGTAAACAGTATGGCGGGTAGGTGTTCTGCCCTACTCGTGTTGTCCCCTTTGACTCGAAATCGGAGTTGCACCTTGATTTCTTGGTTCCTCCGTTCTGTGGGGTTGGCTCGCGGATGGTATGCGGCTGTGGTATGATGTAACACCCCCCACTGGGTACAGCAGTCTCGCCACCTGCGACCCGTGAACTGAGTACCGTTATCTGTTAATAGTACCCGTGGGTAACCCCACCTGCTGAAGAATTCTTTCTCAAGGGCACTCTTGATTGTTGGTGTGCGCGCACTAGAGATCGCATAGGCCTCCACCCACCTAGTGTAGAGGTCGGTTACCACTAGTATGAAGCGCTTGCCACCTTTGCTCTTTGGATATGGACCTATCAGGTCGAGGGCTACGGTATCCATTGGGATTTTTGGTGTTCGGAGCTGTTGTTGCTGCTGTCCGTCCGCGCGTCGACTCTTAACACGGTTGCAGTGCTTGCAATGGCAGACGTACTCGCGTGTTTGTTTAGCCGCTCCTGGCCAGTGGAAATGGCGTCTGAGGTTAGTCAGTGTCTGTGTGCCACCCGGGTGTCCTGCCCAGGGACTCTCGTGTGCAAATTCTAACACCTTGACACTTTCAGCCGTCGGCACATAAAGTTTCCACGTCGGCTTGGATTTGGGGCACTCAATCTGCAGCTGACCGTCGACGACACGGTAATGTCGCACCTCGCTCTTGCCGCACTTCTCTATCTGTCTCCATGTCTCCTGGCATTGTTGTTGGGCAGCTAGGATGCGTTCTTTGAGACACTCTAAGGTGAGCTCGCTCGTAACCGTTACAGCGTTGCACCTAGGGACCTCGCCTGCTTTTGTCTGCTCGTTTTGTCTCGTGGGTGGCAGGATCTCGTCCCACTCTCCTTCGTCGTGCGCGAAGATGTCCTGCGGGGCACGTGACAATGAGTCTGCAAGCTCGTTTTCAGCCCCAAGTACATGCTGTACCTCGAAGTCGAAGGACTGAAACAATAGGGCCCAGCGGGTCAGCTTACTCCGTGCCTCTTTCATTGCGTGAAGCCACACGAGACAACGGTTGTCAGTTCTAAGGGTAAAACGCTGATATACGAGGAACTGGCGATATCGTTTTACGGCCCAAATGACCGCGAGGCATTCACGTTCATTGACGTGATAGCGACGCTCAACTGCCCCAAATTTGGCACTGCTGTAGTCAATGTTTCGCCTCTCGTTGTTGTCTCCGTATTGGTATAGGATGGCGCATAGACCTAGTTCTCTCGCATCAGTCTGCAAGTATAGATGGTGGTTTGGGTCGTGCCTTGCAAGCTTAGGGCACTCTGCAAATTTCTCTTTGATGGTGTCGAAACTTTTCTGGTGCTCGGCTGACCTGCGGAAGGGTTTGGCAGGTGATAGTAACTCTGTCAGTGGCGCTGTGATGATTGCAAAATTTTGTATGAAGTCTCTTAACCAATTAATGAGTCCAAAAAATTTACGCAACTGTTTGCGTGTATGGGGTATGGCTTGACTGTTGATGAGCTCTACTTGGTCTGGGGTAGGTCTGCTGCCCTCTTCATCTACCAAGTGGCCTAGGAACTTGATGCAGGTTTTGCCGATGTGGCACTTATGGTTAGCACACGTAAGGCCATATGTGGCCAGTCGCTCAAGTACTAAGGATAAGTGGTGTACGTGATCCTCCCAGGTTTCCGACCAGACCACAACATCGTCGAGGTAGGCTAGAGCAAAATCCCCAATATATCCGTCCAGAACATTTACCATCAGATTTTGGAAAGTTGAAGGTGCGCATTTCAGCCCAAACGGCATTGCGCAGAACTGAAACCTCCTGCTGTCCGGTGCGGTGAATGTGGTCTTGTGTCTGTCTGTGGGATCCACCGGCACTTGCCAATACCCGCTCCGTAGATCGAGGGATGACAGAATTTTTGCACGCCCTAAGGCTCCTAGTGCGCCTTTGATCTGTATGTACGGTGGTGGTGAATTCTGGGTAATCTGATTCAGCGGCCTAAAATCCATGCAAAAATGCCACGAGCCATCCTTTTTAGGCGCTAAAGTTATGGCTGAATTGTAGTTACTGTATGTCGGTTCAATAACACCCTCCGCTAACATTTCCTGGATCTGCTCCTTAATAATGCGGCATTGGTGTGGTTGGTAACCGTTTGGTGGCGAGTACACTGCTTCATTACTGGTCAACGGTATTCGGTGCTGTGTCACGTCTGTGCGTTTCAAGGGGTCTGTTGCGGCAAAAACATCTCTACGTTCGTCGAGTATGCGCTGGAATACTTCACGGAATTCCTCCGGTACATATTGATCTAGGTCGTCCAACAGCACCGGTGTGGTTGGCTGTTCCGGTTTTGCATCTAGATTATAGACTGTTCTTCGTTCACGCTGCCCAAAGTGAATTCTGCGTGCTGCAGGCTCAACGACTGTATTCTGTTCTGTTAGCCACGGTATCCCTAGATTGACATTTTCCCTGAGTTCCGACGTGACGTAAGCACGTGTGATTGTTGTGATGTCCCGGATAGTAACGGCAATTTCGGCTTCGCCCACTGCCTCGCCCGTCTGTTCGTTTGTTGCCAACTGGAAAGTGCGGGTAACTGTTTGTAGTTTGTCAGTGTCCACAAAATGAGGGCGAACAAAATTATGAGACGCCGCGGTGTCTATCAGCGCACGGCACCTTTGGCCATTCAGTACTACTGGTATTCGTAGCATGCTCTGATTTATATTCTGAATGTTACTCAACATGATCTGCTGTGGTGTCTGTTTACATTCAGCTAGTGGTAAAATATTGCAGTTGGTACTATTGTTATTATTATACATATTGCTCGCGCTTAGTTCAGCGGTGTTTACTTCGGACATAGTGACACTTTGTTGACATGATTCACTAACAATAGGTACACTTGACACTTCCTTAATATGCACATTATTACACTGAACATTACAAAACTGTTGGGCATGGTTGGTGTTCTGTAAGTTTACTGGTTGTGTTTGTTCGGGTAAATTTCCATAACCTGGGGTAAGAGTAGCATCCGGCCCCATTACCCCGACTTCCCGTTTCCCGGCAGTGGCAACATTGGCTTGCCAGCAGCCTTGTTGGGACAATGAATATGCCAATGGTAAACCTCCCCCTCGCAGAAGTGACATGGGTGTTTGGGGGGTTTGGTGTAGTCGACTTGGTACTTGTTTGTTTTAAAATTGTTCCTTACCTGACTTTTGGCAGCATTACTTTCTGGTATGGTTCGTTCACCATTCAGTTCTGTTCCCTTATTAAAACTTGGGTTTATTTGAATGTTAGCTGAGGACTGGAACACTCGTTCACGGTCACTCCGTGGTGTTTCCTCATTCACAGTTTTCTCTAAAAGGAATACTGAGCGAAGAAAATCATCCTCGCTTACATGTATCAGGGAAGCAAGAGCACTCCTGAATTTGGCTTGAACTGTAGAGGCAACAACCTCTAGAATTTCTCGAGTGGACATTTGCGAATAGTACCTCTTTAACATGTTTATTTTATTGGTAACGAACGTGCAAAGTGATTCATTACCCTGTTGTTCTGCGAGAAGCAATTTACTGCGGGTTTGCAATGAGGTGAATGTGCCACCAAAACGGCGCTCAAAAGCGGAAATAAACTCGTCCCACGTCTGTCCATAGTGAGTTATCCCTCGTCACCATGCCTTTGCCTCACCTTGTAAACAGCCTCCCACGCAGCTCGGCCAGTCAGCTGTCCCGACTCCATAGCGCTGCAGGCGCTGCGTGCAGTCTAGCAGAAAAGCTGCGGGGTCCTCGGTCGGCAATCCCGTGAAGGACGGTAGCGACTGGAACTTGCCAGGTGTCACATGTGCTCCCGCACACGCGTACCGTGTAGAGAAGTCGGGCACGATCAGCTGTTGCGTGCGCCACCGCTCCGTTGACCTTGGCAGGCGCGCAGCTGGGTCGCGCGCTGTTGTGACATCACGTGCGGCCAGCTGGACGCGTGCAGGAGAGGGGTAGGAGGGGCGGGCCCTGTGTTCCCGCGCACCTCGCTCGCTTGCGTTGCCACGTGGCTCGTGCACGCTCGCTCCACATTGTTGTTGTAGTGTAATGGTAGCACATGGCTGTCCAAATGTCACATCACACTACATCCCCATACAGTTCTCCTCTACCCAGGATGCGGTTCTTGCCAACGACACATCCGACATGGTAGATGCTGCTATCACGGAGTAAGCGGTAAACGCGGTTGTCGCGGCTGGTCTCGTGACAACTCGTTCAACGGGTTTCGGCGGTGACATCGGTCACATGCGAAAAAACTGTTTTTTTTTTTTTTTTTTTTCGCAGTTTTCCTTTCGCGTGCTGTTAGGCATTGTTTGTGAAATGGTAGTCGGCACTTGCGGCATGCGAGCGATACTTCACCCAGTCCATCGCACCACTCGACGTACGTGCACTTGTTTAGTCTTTGTTTGAAAGTAGGCTGATGCAATATTGTCGGCCCTACGTCTGTACATTGACAACAATGTCCACTTCCCCGAGACGCGGCATTGTCCTGATAGGGTCTCATGCACTTAACACAGAGTCTTGTACGCTCACCATTGGACAAGTGCACTAGGGCATTGTTGCTTAAGTCCTGATCAATAGCCCTTCACTCGGCACAAACTTTGTTTGCAACACGCACGTTACTGCACTTGCATGCTTCGTTGGCTCTGACATACGTAAACGGGTCATTGTCTACTAATGTTCGCACACAGTTCCTGCACAATGGTTCCGCGACTCCGTTTGTTGTCTGCCAGTCCACACTCGCGGCATTCTGACCCACAAAGTCCTTAACCTTGAACATCGCGACGCGGCTGTCTACTCGTCCGTAGGGGTCTCACCGATTCGTACGGCCGATTATTTTGGTCTGCAGTAGTAGGTAGGACTGCGGTAACGGCGGGTTTCCTCCGTGTGCTCCGGCGTCTTCACGGGCACAGGGCTTAGGAAAGGAGTTTGGATTTGATAAAGATGCCGGTTTTAAGCGGCGAAAGGTCAAAACAATGTCCAGAAGAAGAATGTTTAGAGAAATTTTTGGATTTAGGGGTGGCGTAGCCAACAATAGCAATAGTGGAAAATGTGATTTTAGCGGGAA
>PNEQ01056518.1:0-12643 GCA_003012365.1 Medauroidea extradentata
GCCGACCACGGCCGAGCGTAACCGAAGCACATTCTTGACGTCGGGAACGGAGAGGGGGGGAAAACGTCTCGAGTTCATTAGGACAACACACGGCGGCTCACAGATTCAAATTCACCAATCTTCTGGGAGAAAGCAGAGTCAATGTTTATGCATTCACAGCTTGATATGTATGAGGACTGGGCGGAAAGGCCAGTACACAATAACTGAACGGTACCGCATGTTACGAAATGTAATTCACCTGTGAAAGTAAATATAACTACTGACTGATGGTGTATGAAAACTAATCAACCTAAGCTATCTGGCGCACTTCACGTAACATAACCTCAAAGCCCCGAACATCAATAACACACAGACGTAGCAGTGTCACATCTTTAGCGCCAACGAATAGACTTCAGCTACATATCACAGACGTAGCTGCGCCACAATTGAATCCGTATTTTTTGAAAGGGCGTAGGTGAGCAAAACTAATCTATTGGAAAAAACGTCCTATACATTTAAATATCTTCTTTATTTGTACTTTGGGCAGTATTGTGAAATCACATGCTATATCTTAACATGGTTCATGCTGTGAAATATGTATTTGATATTTATTTACAGAAATATGGACAAATTGAAATTGCGCAAGTATGCCCTTTTTATATATATATAAAAAAAAAAAAGACAAATGTTAGAAAAGTAACATGTACATAGAAATGCTTGAAAGGCTATTTATTAACTACAAACACACATTTATATATCTTTAAGGAAATATGAACACATAATATTATTAATTGCAATAAATCTGCCTATGTCCTTATATAAATGTACATATCCCTTAGCAAAACTTTTGACCTTTTTAATCGTCTTCACCTTCATAATCACTATCGAAATAATACTTATATATTATATGCATACATGTATATAATTTTAAAGGAAGCCTGCAATGAATCCAGGATGTTTGTGTGGATCTTAATTTCCTTTGTCGTTTATGTACAATTGTCCTGTTGTACGAGCTTCTTTGATGTTATCTTTGAACGATTCTTGCAGTGGGTTCGTATTATAAACATGTAAGTTTTTTTGGACATGCGCCATTGTGGGCACCTGCAATTGCATATGTCAAAAAAAACTGTTATGTTTATAATACGAACCCATTGCAATAATCGTTCAAAGATCACATCAATACCCTATATGGACCCTAAATCTAAAAAAGAAAATGCCTCCAATAGGTAAGTGCTCCAACAACTTGACTATTCTGTGTAATTGTCGCTCTAATTTAATCATTCCAAACAGGCTCAAAAAATGGCATATAAAACCAACAAATATCTTTTGGATGAAAGAATAGCTTTCTACCAGTACCTAAATGACTGCTAAATAACGAAATTTTTAGAAATTCAACTTCAAATTCAGTCCATATTTAGTGTTTACATATCAATCACAAATCTGGCCAGAAAGAAGTCTCTGAAGAGCAAATAATTTCCATTTGAAACGTCCGCAATAGCGTATGTAAAAAAACTGTTATGTTTAGAGCTTCTTTGATCTTCTTATCCTTATACAAAGGATCTCTTACTTTCGTTTTACAGGGACTAGGAGTAATTTCATTTTGCATTGTTAATTACAGTTCTAAAAAATCTGTGAATACAGAAAAAACAGCAGCAAACTGTTTTTTATCGTATAAATTGTGTTCTGTTTCTTAGAGGTTATTTTTGATTCTTTTATTCAACTTAAATTCCATAGATATCAGATGATTATTTCTGTTAAAGTGTGAAATTATTTTGAACAGCCGTAGGTGATACACGCCCACCCTTTCAAACAAAACTAAAATTTTAGGAACTGGTTTTCACATATAAAGGTCAATAGCACCGACACCCTTTCAACAGCAATAGTTGCCTCTATCCATAAGGAACACAATTTGACAGAAAAGTGAAATTGGCGAAAAATGTTTATTACGCCCTTTCAAAAAACACCAATTCAATTCTAATACCACCGCCCCATTATCTAAGTTAAAAATCAGAAGACCTTGTGTTCCTGTGCCAAGTAAACCATCATTAATTTAAATTATTCTACAAATGCTCGTGTAGTACTTCATATTTCGGTGCATAGCAAAGCTCAACTGACTCACGTAACGCAAAGGTATTTTGAGGATATCCTACGATATGCAGTAGATCCCAGACTTTAAGAATACTGCATTTTACAACAAGGTAATTTATTCTATAATTTTCAGGAACTGTGATAATTTAGTAAATTTCTTGAAAAGATATAATTTTTTTTTAAATCCACTACCAAACAAATAAAAAATATTTAAACATTCACAATAAAATATATGGTTTGTAGGGGTTATAAGTGAATGTTGTAAGATAAAAGACACCAAACAAACCTGCAAAAACCAGTTTAAAATTGTGGATATTATAATCTGATATTAGTGCACAATACAAAGTGATAAAGAAAGGATACTGGCACATGTGAAATGGAAAGAAAACCATCAAGAAACAAAGGGAGCATCAAGTATACCCCTACCCCTTTCTCAGCAATTATTTTACTCATATTGTACTCAACACTCATGTTAAATACTGTATTTACCCATGAACCACCAGGACATATACCGTACTTAATCAATAGTAAGCAGACCTTTATTCACTCTTACGGACCGTCAAAAATCCAGACTCATAAAAACATGCAGTTATTGCTAGACAGTGTGATTTCTAACAATAGCACAGCCGGCCAACAGGCAACGTCACCGCGCCGGCAGGCCCTTGGGCTTGAGCGTGCCGATTCGGCAGTGTAATCGCCAGCGTCCTGCGGTACACACATGCCGCTTGTCCGCTACGGTACCGCTACCGCTGTACTTGCTGCTTGTACCTATTTATGTAAAACGTGGTTGCTGAGTTTCAAAATTAAGAGAAGTGATTATACAACAGAGTTAAAAAAAAAAGTCACCAAATATGACGAGGAAACTACTAATCTAATATACTAACGTAAATTTTAATGCCAGCTCAGTCACATGATAAATTCACGGTTCCATTAAAGGACTAATTAGTATTTACTTATCTACCACCTGTGCATTATTTCTAAAAAAAAAAAAAAAAAAAAAAAAAAAAAATGTTAGGGAGCAGGTACGGTTACAACATCTTTACGTTTTGCCGGCTGGCTGCCAGTCTGCCTGCAGTAGTAGGTACACTGCGCCAGGACGTGCCAAGTGTCGTGTTCAACTACAGCGCCGTGCTGTGCTGAGCAGCGCCAAGCCAGCATTCCTCAAATGACGTGTCCTGCCCACCTGATTTTTACCCACCATACTTTGTGTCAAGCTCTTCCATTCAATTGTGTCTGCCGGGTAGAGGGGAAGAAAAACATCATCGGCTCTAAAGACCCGAGAGGTTAAAGGGCCCTAAAACTCTGTCATTATCATTATCCTCCCGTGCGTGGGAACTTAAAAATTCGAGTTATAATTGGTGTCATATAAATATACGTATGTGTGTGTGTGTATATATATATATATATATATATATATATATATATATATATATATATATATATATATATATATATATATATATATATATATATATTTATATTTTTTTCTTCTCCAAAGTTTTGAAAGTTATGTGTCTGCTTACGTTGAGTGTCTGCCTACAATCCAGTAAATACAGTAGTCTCAAAAATTGAAACAAAAAAAAAATTCAGTATGCTTGTCATACACAGAAATCAATGTTTTGGACAAAAAGGCCTTACAAAAAGTGAGTTTATCACATATTACATACTGCTGGAATGAATTATAACAGAAAAACAAGTGTGAAACCCTTCAACATCAGATTGTTGCCCATAAGGAGTAAATACGCAACACACCCATTGCCATTAGCCATGATAACTACCATGCATAGGCTGAATTTGCGAAGCACCGGACCGTCCAAGCGGCGCCAAGTCAGCATGCACCTTGATCCTTTGCCTCACTCGCCCGGTCCAATTAGCAAGCTTCTAGGCTCTCACTGTGTGGCGTGTGGTAGCAGAGATCCACGACAGATAAAGTGATTCATTGCTCCACCAGAAAAAGCCACTATACAACACTCTCTCTTAACTACTGACTACTTCTGACAAGAGTGCAGTACACGCCGATGCTACTGCTACTGCAGAGAATTCGGGTGGCATATACCCGCAAGCCTTGAGTTATCAACATCGCTGCTTCCAACACGTCAAATGGTACTGAGCATTATATATACTTTTGGGGCGTAATTTAATTTTTAAAGTGTTGTCCACATATTTAATTCACTTAGTATTTTATTTTTTTTAAATTATATCTTTGAACAAAAGGCAATTAAATTCAAACTATATAGTGAAAAAAAAAATATTTTTCTTGAAAGCATGTTGAAAAAATGGTGTATGGCTCTTACATGGGAGCTTGTAGTATATGTGTGAATTCGGTACTACTTCCAGCAACAGACATGCACACATAGTGACAAGTTCAACCATTAATATCATGAGGTAAACATTCTTACATTTTGTAATTGCTGCTCCTCGCTATTATAGACAGCAATAATATTGTACATGCACGGCATGGTGCCAAAATATATTATTGTACATATTTTGTACATGTAATAGCCATATGGTTTTACAAGAAAATAAAACTATGATGAGACATATTCATGACACACTGATATCAAACAAAGAAATTTTCTCCACTACACATATTAATTAAGATTAACATTGTTTCTCAAAAATAAAACAAAATAAAATAATTATATAAAAAAATTAACAGCTCATTACTTGTCATAACAACAGTGGCTATCAGCCTTTGGCTACAGTATATCATAGAAATTTAAAATTTTTTAATGTAACTCGTAGCTGTTCCTAAAAAATGGTTTGCAGTAGTTTATTAACGAGCAGTGTCATTACACCTAAATTATTTCTAACGTGTCTCCAGTGTACGTAAATATTAAAACCAATAAGCGCTCAAACATTTCTCACTTTACTATTACCATATATACTCGTGTATAATGCGTCCTTGTGTATAGTGTGCACCATGATTTTTGCAACAAGTTCCAGGGAAAAAAATTAAAGCATCTTGCTAGCATGTAAAAAAATAATGGGAGTAAGAGACTGTGAAAAAGTGTCAGAGAGGTTATGGTTGATCGGTCATGGGGGGAAGGAAGGAAATGTGTCTGATAACAAAGAGGAAAGATAACACTCACATTTGCTAGAAAGTGACAGTGGTGATGATGAAAGAGAGACTGAAAGGGGGAAGGGGGAGAGGTTGTGGCTTACCTCACCCTTGTCTGCAGCAATCTATAAATAGCCTGCTAAGGTCATTTGATGCCTGCCTGCAGCCAGCTCACGCATGTGTACGTGCGTGCACACCAACGCAAGTCGACCCTCCCCCCTCTTGTTGTGCAATGTGTTTGCCACTTCCAGCAAGTCACCCTTCCCCCTTACTCGAGATAACATGCCATGACAGTGGAGCAAGCTTGTCTTTTTTATTTACTGTCCTGAGCCGAGAAGAAACAAAAGGCTCAGGAATGTGGCAGAGGGTTGTTTCAATCAGAGGATTTGCGGCCCGAACCACCACCCTTCCTTGCCTTCCCTCTCCTATGAGGGGGGGGGGAAAAAATATTGTCACCCTTTTTTTTATTCCTTTCTTTCTCCATGGAAAGATAGCTTATCAGGGTCAAAATTAACTTCATATATTGATTCCGCCCGCCACCCACAAATTTTCGTTTCTGCCACGTCAAACAAAAAAAAAGTTTTGCAAGGGCAGTTACAGCAGTGTTGAGGGGGGAGGAAAGAGAGAGATAAAGAAAAGGAAGAGGAGTAATGATAGAGCAACAAGGTGATGAGAACCCCTCTAAGTAGAACCTGGGGACCACTTTTCAAAAAAATTGAGCCATGAATATCTGCCAAATGACAAGCCAGAGCATAATCATTCATTAGCTATCACTCCAACCAATCAGAACAGAGCTTCAGTCAGTGGCCATCTAGGGGACCAATCAGGAGCTTACTCTTCTGTTGGCCCCTAGGCCATCCAACCCGAGGCAAGGAGCCCTTAGGCCACCATATAATGCCTCCTCCAGCCCCAGGCTTTCAGTCTTGCTCAAGACAATCCTGAAGATGCCTACTGCAAGGTACGGTGAAACATTGGTACAAGATACCAGCACGACGCTGCTCCAGGCCGGAAGCCAAAACTACATTCCCGACAACAGCATCATCATTATTACAAATATGTTACTGCACAACATAAAATCATCATGCAGCATCTGAATGAAAACTGCAAATGGGACTTTATGTAAGTTTGAGAAGAAGAACTGACTTTAAAAGGGTTGGATCGTCTACTGGAACATACTGTGATGTAAACCACCATCGCATTCAATAGCCAGAGATTAGGTGGAACTGACCACAGTTGCCACGTTGCAGCAGCCCAAGACAAGCTCAAGGGACACAGGTATACTTTACTGCTAAAGTTATGAAAGTATGGACTCAGCTCTCCAAGACATCACAGCCTGCAGTGCTATGACAGTGCACAGTGGTTAGAAAACCTTATGCTTAGCTAAGCACTATAATTTTCTTCTGTTAATCATATTGCAGAACATACAACTGACTGAAAACCATGCTTATCTTGAATGATTTTGCATAAATAATTTAACTATAATAAGTAGATCCACAAAATTATTTCTGTCCTGAGCAGAACAGAAATGCTGAAATTCTGAATACCAAACTACATTTTAAGAAAACTTTAATTGTGTTTCACTGGTAATATTTCTAACAAGAAACAAACTAGATATGTACAAAAATAGAAAAAAATAATTGATAATGCTGAAGTTTTAAACTACACAGAATATAATCATTGTGTACATAAGACATAAATAATATTAATGTAAAGTTAAATTTACCAGGTGATGTGGTGCATAAGGATTTCTTATCAATCTCTCATTCTCTATGGCCTCTAAGTTGGCTCCCGGCATGAACTGTGTGAAGCGCAAAAAACCCAGTGCACTGCCGAACAAATAGAAAATAGCATATTTACAGATACATTTTAAAATGTGCCACTAAACAACAAATTTTGACACAAAAAAAAAGTAAATACTGTATGTAAATGTTACTGTGAATAGGTGAACAGTCATAGAAAAATTAAGCATAATTCAATGACAATATATATACCCTTCTGTAGTTTGCAGACTCACCTTTGGTAAGGTGCTAGACACAATCATTATCCACCTTTCAGACTGAACATGAATAGCCTCAAGCATGGTTATAGAAGAACAGGTCAGGAAACAAGTGTTGAAAATTAACCCACATATGACTGAATGGTGCCACTAATACAGCATAGTTTGTTTAACATTGCTTGAATGGAAATACAATGTAACAATAAAGGTCCAAGAGTTATTGGCCTATATAAAGGATATTTTGTTGAATGTAATTCTTTTTTATTACTAAATTCCAAAGGTGACAATGTATTAAGGTAAGAAATTGCATATACATAATATGCGTGTGTGTGTATAAATATATATGTACATATACATTTTTAAAAACATATTAAATGTTAAAGTTCAATTAGGGATGAATCCAGTTATAGCCACATGGCTGAAGGGCGATGGCAGCATAGCTTTGTTTGAGCAAGGGTAACCAGACTATACCATATTTGGTCGGTGGTAGAGGCTTTTAAATCTTTTGCATTTTAATTTCTTGTTTAGCCTCTGCTGTGTTAGCAAGAGCTTTGGAGCATGGTAAACCATTGGCTGATATATTTGTGTGGCAGTGTTGGTGAATTGTGACGGGCCTGTAGGACGGACTTGTAGACCTTATTAGGAAAAAAGCGAGGGCAGAGCCAGTGATTGGCTAGCGGAGTAATGCACAGTAGTGGTCACAGGGTCAGACAAAACGATCATCGCCAGATGAGAAAAATTATCGTAACATTGCTGGGGACGGTCGTGCGAGTGGCTGCGGCCCTACTACCATATGAATATCTAGGGAGTGGTGAATTTACTGTGTGTAGGCAGCACCAATACCTAAATTATCTGTAATTTGAAAAAAATTTCAAGTTTTGGACTAACCTTTATCTATTAAATATTCTTCCACCCGCACTTGTAGGTCATTGGTGCAGAATGCTTCGGCATTCCTCTTCCTAATTGTAGGCGCGAGCCGTTTTTATTATTTCCTTCCAGACAAGATTTTATATACACTGGTGACAGGAGGGATATATTTTTTTGTATTTTGTAATGGTGAAACAATGGGAACAAAAACTGAAGCTAACAAGAAATCATTTTAAGGTTAACGTAAAAATGATCTTGTACAAATACTGACTGAGCTAGTCATGGCAAATAATTTTTATCAGTCAGTAGAAGTGCTGTTTAGTTCATTATCTAACGTACCCAGCTTGCAAGGGCGTGGTTGGAAACAGTCAAGAGTTCCGAGGTTCAACAGCACGAGAGGACCGCGACAGGACGAGTAGCAAGTAGCAATAATGGGTCAATGCCGCTAGAGACACTAGTAGTATCATAGTATACTGCAATGTTTAAGCATCCACACTGTACTAGTAGCACTTTCAGTAATGAAGAGATCCACACAATAGCACTGGCAAACAGGCTAGTGTCCAAATTCATATAATTAAGACAGTGGTCTCAAGAAATTTTAGAGCTTAAACATTACTGATACCAATAATAATACATAATTCAAGATGATGGTTATTTGAAACATAACTCAAGCGACTGAAAAGTTTTAACTTTTTAAGAAAAGTCCTTGAATCATATCACACGTTTTCTGGTTTACATGAAACTGCTTGACTTATACATATTACCTTTATCTACGAAAATAACACACATTTAAAATGTTTTTACATTCTCACCACACTTGTTAAAAACATGATTATTCAGCCTCTCAGAAAAGTTAAAAAACTGCTCAGTCTAAAAGGCAACTTGCTGTAACTGGAAATACCACTTGAATGTGTAAATTTCAGAACTAAAAGCGTGTGTTGACCTTTACTATAAATTATCCAAAAATTACATTCTGCCACATTGTTTACACACCACCTGCAGGCTTATTATGTACCACCACCCCACAGTTGCTTCGAGTGCGAACCACACTAACTTCAAGTTTACTTCAAAAGTGATTGTGTACAATCAAGTTTCATTCACGCTTGCAAGCTCAGATGAAAATAAGAAGAAAACTACAGAAAATTTGCACTGTTATGGGAGGCTGGGTAAAGTAATGAAATCCTTACATCATTCATCAAAATAATTATTAAAAATTGTTTTTAATCAAATCATGATCATAGAATGATATTAAAGAACACAAAACTGCTTAAAATAGATTGACGTCATCAAAATTCACTTCTGTAACATGTTATTTTCTGAAATAACAGAGGCAGTAACATAACCAAAGTCTGTAGCTTATGTATACATCAAAGGCTAAATGATGGATAATCCCCAGACAGCTGCAGTATTTATTTTTCCTTATTTTTTTTTTATTTAAGGGAGAGTGGCAAAACGGCTACATGTGAAAAGGAGACAAACACTGGAGAAGAGCAACGTTCAATGAACAACAGAAGGTTACTTCACATCGGTAAAAGGTTGTGATTTTTGTTAGAGCGTCATGTTGATTGGAACTTTTGAAAGTATCAGTACAACTTAGAACAGCATTGATGTAACATAATAAGAAACTCCTTTTCATATTTTAATGAATTGATATTTTGTACCTCTTTAGAGCTCTGCATACGGCCACACAATTGCAATGCCACAGTATTTTGTATGTTACATATCTGTAATACGCCTACGTGAAAGTAATTGTCAATATTAACATAACCACATTAGACCTATTAGAAAATTGTATTCCAGTCTATTAAAATATATGCTTTATTTTTATTTTCTTTGACTCCCGTAAACGGAAGGGGTATATGTTAGCTTGGGTTAAGTGTTCATCAGAAAAATTAGAGTGAAAGAGTAGTCCATGTCAAATCTACTACAATCATGAAAGATATTAAGGATCAATGTAAGTACGTAGATATTTATGTACTCAAGCCTGTGGTAATATTATTACTATTATACAATGACTGTCACCAAAGCTTATTTTGAAAGTATCGACACACAAAGTTCAATTGAATGTTACCAGTGCTTTTATCTAAATGCTATGATAAAATTAGTTAGTGAGATTGATATTGTAGTTGTTGCAGAAACTTGGCTTAAACCAAATGAGGGAAAATAATATTATATTATGGGTTTAATAAGCACTGTGCCTGGGCACGGTTCATTTCAATATTCAACGTCTTTTATTATTTTTATATTTGTACCATATATTTTTTTTTTATTTTAGACGTAAATTGTGAATGAATCTCCCTCTCATACTTTTCGCGTAATGAGTCTTAAACGTCAAAATTTGCACTTTACTGTATACCACTAAAACTGACTTGCCAAACTGAAAAAATTCAGTGTACAGTAAAATCTCATAACAGCGAACATGAAAAAACTAGAAAATTATGTTCTTTATATTGAAACTTCTTTAAACGGAAAACATTTTACATTACTTTAATTTCAGAGGGGTATTTTTAATTTATACTTTAAAGTGAGAAATTCTTTATACTGAAGTTCTTTATAATGAAATTTCACTGTATAACAACGTTGTAGGCTATGAAATGACACATATAAAAACAAGAAATAAAATATTTTGTATTTAATAAAAAATGCTGAATTTTGAAATGAAAATTTAAAATATCTTCATATACTATTAAGTGGCTACTTGTGTGAATAGACCACAAATATCTTGAAAAAGAACATTATATGTATATAAAACAGATTACACCCCATTCTGTGTTATTGCTTATTTTCCTTGGGCATACAGAAAGGTTATTTTACAGATAAGAATACTACCTTTAACTACAAATTACTAGGTGGTGAAAATATAACTCGTGCACTGAAATGTCATGTAATGCTCTATGCATATTCTTCAAAGTAAATTTTATCTTGAGATATATAAAGCTAATAAAATAAGCAATTTATTTAACAACACACAACAACAGTGTTATAATAAGTGTTTATATATATATATATATATATATATATATATATATATATTATATATATATATATATATATATATATATATATATATATATATCACAGCTCCAAAATTGAAAGAAATTAATTAATAAAAGTATATACATTACATTCCTTCCCATAACATGAAACAAATAGTCTTCAATCTTCAAATTCAATATAAAATGTCTACCCCATAGCATACAAACATAATACTCAGTGATATACCCCGACATAAATTATTTAGAACACTTTAACTAACTGGCCCTAACTTCCTTAAGTCATTATTGATTGAAATTTTCTTAGTAGCACATGCATTTATATTGCACTTAATTTTTCATCTACATTTTTACACTACTCTTCCATCTACTGACAGTCACCTCTGCTGCTCTAAAATTCCTTCACGAACTTGAGGTGTCCAGCAAAAAACTTCACACAGAAGTTAATGAAATTTTTGCCAACTATTCCAGCATATGTTCAAATAAGCCACTTCGAGATACCCACATTTGTTCTCATCCTTAACATGGAAATGAGTGCTGCACAGTGCCAGACTGTACTTCTTAATCAGATCCATCCTAGCAGCTACAACCTTCCAAGTGGCCGTCCACTTTAGTCTATTCCTACCAGCTTACTCGGCTCTCCCATTCCTTTCATCGCCTTCTGAACCTCCGGCAAACGTTACAAGCACTGTCTACGGCCGATCAAATTATCGACCAGATGGCAAAGCAGCAAAGTATATCAAGCTTATTTACAAGAGAGAGAGAGAGAGCTATAGATACTAGGCATTCCTCTAAAGCGGGAAGATAAGACTAACATGGAACTAGGGAATCTAGTCAGCCCAACAACCTAAAATATTCACATTGGTCCAGGTCATTTACAGCTCTTCACGGAATAAGCTCCAAGATCCACCACTAGCATACCCCACGCCTCCCCTTGGCTAAATCTCATCAGTGTGTCAATGGTAGGCTATCTTTACATTGGGTAATACACGATAGGCTTTAATATATTGTTACAAGTTGCGGGCTAGGTACGTTTGGGGATGGAGGTCTTTGATAAAATAAAGAAAATAAAGCTAACCTAGTTTATTTACAACTGTATATACAAAAAAAATCTATGTCTATAAAGATTTACCACAATAAATGTCAAACATAACTAACACCTACTATTTACATAAAGGGAAAAAAAATACATCTACCTAAGTTCTCTGTATATGGAAAGGTTACTAGTCACTCACTATGGTGGACCCAAAGAAATAATACCGAAGAATCTTTCTGGCCTAGAATCACCTTCTTCCTACTACTTGCTGCGGTCCCACTCGCTGGACGCCCTTGAACAGTCGTCGCAATCCAATACTTGTCACTATCACTTGAGATCACACTAGGCACCTACCAGCAAAAACTCTCTCGCTCCTGCTGCAGCTCCCCCTTATATACCCCACTCTACTTCTCGAATTATCTCAGCGGGTCTCTGTTCTCCAACCTCCTGGAAAGATGTCGCTTCAAAGTCAAGCACCACCCCGAGAGATAAAGAGGGAACAGGATCATTCCAGATCACGATATTTTCCCTCGGTTACCCGATACTGGGTGCAGGTGGTTATCATGGAGTAATACAATCACCCGAGGAGGTCTTTTAGCGCTGCCGCCACTGTATTGTATTTC
>PNEQ01056524.1:0-116732 GCA_003012365.1 Medauroidea extradentata
GTGGATGAGTCACGTCGGCCAGCCAGCTGTATCGGCGCGTGGTAAGATTTATTGCCGTACATCGTCAAAAGGTTTTAAAATTTCTCCGAAAATACCACAAAAATTCGGCCTTGGAGTAGCGAGAGTTTAACGCAGTATAGAGTTAAGAAAATTATGTAGGTGTACCATTTTTGTATTTACATTTTTTATATATGTACTACTATATATTTTATATACTACTGTAATTCCTAATAGCGGACACTTCTCAATACCGGACATTTTTTTATGCACCAGAGGTGTCCGGTATTGGGAAGTTTCACTGTAGTGTCATAATTTATGAGTAAAACCAGAACACTATCTCGTATGCAGAAAACTATTATGACAGTTTATGCAATTTTGATTAACAACCTCCTTAAAGCCATCTTAGGGTATTTTCTACATTCTGATGCACAGTATTTATGAACATATGCACTTGACTAGTTTTATATACAGCAATGCAGTGCGCATTCACACTGTGCATGGCATGGTAGTATCATGTTCCATATTATACAGAATGTCCGAAAAGTCTTTCCCTGATTACAAAAATTGATAGCTTAGGCTAGAAGTAAGATAAAAATTTAAAACTGGTGTCAAAATGTTATGCCGTAAATCAAGTTTTTTTTGTTGTAGGTTCGCAGTACGTAAGCAGGGTGGCTACAAACTTCTGGGAATATAATTCCCTGACTTTTCCCACCCAAATTGAAAATTTTCCCTGACCTAATAATTTTTTTAAACCCAATTTTTTATGCTTTATAAAAGAAATCATTTATTCTTTGTCCAATTCAATGCACTTTGCACATAGTACAATATTTAATGTACTAATAATATAACACTTGTGTTGTTTCTAAACCATTCTAGTAACGGGGCAAGTTAAAATTCAAATAAATATTATGGATATATGCCATAGCAGCAAACTCTGAGTCAAAGAAAACCAGACAATACATGCAGACAAATAGAAAAGTAAACAACCAAACGCATCCTTTTGCTTGTCTGCATGTATTATCCAGTTTTGTGTGACAAACCATTTGCTGCAATTATGTACGTCCAAAATACTTCTACGATTTGTAATATTTGCATGAAAAATACATGCCTCAGAAAACAATGATTGCATAGTAAACACACCAAAACACATAATTTGTATGCTCTATTTTTGCAAGTTTATTAAGTATTCCTATAATAAAATAAAAATTAGAACTGAAAGTTACAACTCTTAAGTACATTTTGACTGTAAAAAATGTACAGTAATACCGAACTTATGGCTTCTCACAATTGACAAATTAAAAGGCTTACCACATGAATAAAATATTTGTGTAAAAACTTCTTACCTCAGGGGAAACAGATTCATTACATAGTTTACACAATATAAACAATATACTTTCCGTTTTCTAATCCTGCATGTTGAAATAAAATAATTAAATCAAAATAACAACAGAAAGTTGCAACTAAAGTAATTCATTTAAATTGATGTCGAAAAATCAGAGTAATACAATTGTTACATTGGGAAATTAAATTTACAATTTCATGTAGTACACAATTAAATTATGTGTGGAGAAAATTATCATCCCATAGTAAACATATTTAACGATTACATACTACCTACAATCAAAAAGCCAAGTACAGTAAACCCTCGTTTTTTCGGACCTCCATTCAGCGGACTTCGTATTTAACTGACAAAATTGGACAAAATGTGGCGATACAAAATTATTCCACCATCAGGTCTACTTATCACATGCAGCACAAGACCTACCTGGTTAATGTGCTTTGGTGAGTGACATCAGGCGTGTGCATGGATAGCCCTGTAAAACGGTAGACAGAGCTATTTTTAATCGCGCATCGGGGTACGTGCCATGTCCGAGCAAGCATGATTGTCTAACTGAATTTTTTACGAAACTGTAAGATCAACAGCCCAGTACCTACCTGGTTATTGTGCTTTGGTAAGTGACATCCGGCGTGCGCACAGATAGCCGCGTAACACAGCAAGCAGAACTAGTGGCTCATCTGTCTTTTGACATGTCCGGACAAGAATGACTATCACGTCTACTTGAATTTTTTATGCAGTTGATGTACGTGCGCCATAAAGATTATGTGTTTCTTAAAATGAAATGGCGTCTGCAACAGGACAGAAAAGAAATCGAGTAACTTTGACATCAAGCAAAAATTTTGAACTAATATAATTGTTAAAGAGGCCGGTGTTTCGGTAGCAAAGTTGTGTGATGATTATGGTGTCACGAAACAAACTATGTCGGACATTCGTAAAGCAAAAACTAGTTAAAGAGTTATGTGTTAAAATATGATGTTGAACAAAAAACATTGGCACCGTTGGCCCAGGAAACACATGAAACTTGCTACTGCATCTTCACACGACGAGGCAGTGTATGTTCAACAGTGCTAGTGTGGTGTAAATGTGCGAGGTATAGAGATAAAATCTGCTGCGGACAAACTAGCGCAACACATTCCTTTCTCACGCTCAGCATGTTCATCTCATGCCCTTCAGAAATTCTCATGGACGGCTGCTAGATTATTATCTCACAACTGGTATACGATACTGCATCGCGATGCAAACAATGGTAGTATACATGGAAATTTTTTTTGTTGTATAGTTAGTAAACAAACACTTTACTTTGAAATACAAAGCAGTAGCTCAAGTTCACCTGTCACATGTTACCACGTAACGTAAAATGAAACCAAGCTGATAGCAAGCTGCCTCCTGTCCCTCTCCTTCTACTCTTCCCCCACCCAACACCCTTGGTTATCTCAATGAGCGCACAAAGGCACGTGCTTATCTTTCTACTCCTGCCAGTCAGCACAAACCTTCCCCCTCTTACACTTCCAGCGATTTGACCACTATAAACACGTTGCGTTACTATGCGTATCACACTGCTATAAAGATATCGGCTTGTCTATTTTCGTGTGCCGGTTTGGTACTTCGCGATTTACCGGACATCTGATTTACCGGAACAACTCCCCCCAAATAGTCTGATAAAACGAGGGTTTACTTTACTATACAAGATTACACAAAAAAATTTCTTGGAAAAATTGCATGGCAGGATGCAAGTTTGCTTTTTCATATTACAAAAGATAGCTGTATCATTTTACAAGCCGGTAACAGCTTTTCACACTAGCAGAGTATAGTGCACGTAAAAAAAACTCAGGCATGTTATCAGCCTTCCGCACCAGAAGGAAGCATCTGGGGGAGGGGGGGGCCTAAGAGAGAGACGAGAGATGGACACGTTATCAGCCTTCTGCATCAGCAGGAAGCGTCGAGCAGTAAAAAACTGAATAGATTAAGGAAAAAAGTGGCGTATGTGACACAGCGTGCCCAGCTACTTATGACTTTCTTCCCCGGGATTATGGTACAGAGATGTCCGATGAAATGCACCAGACGCGTCGTCACACTTGCCAGTCCGCGCTACTCCATTCATGTAGGCCTTATTTTAACTGATTTTAACTATTGCTTTTCGATTTCCGTAAAAGGAGATGGGGCGGGGAATTTTCCCTGACTATTCCCTGACTTTTTCAGGCCACTAAAATTCCCTGACTATTCCCGGTTTTCCCGGTTTTCCCGCCCTGTCGCCACCCTGGTAAGTAGTGGATGAGGTGCGGTGCCCAGGAAGCCAGACATGTTAACCAATCAGGAGAAGGCGCAGTGTGTCCTGTGGTAACACGAGACACAATCACCAATAATAGAGAAGAGAAATTTCCAGACAACATATGGAAAGAGTCCACCTGATGTCAAGAACATTAAAACATTGTATAAGAAGTTCAAGAACACAGGAACGGTTGCTGACCTTCCGAAGTCTGGTCAACCATCAACCTCAACTGACAGGGTGGAAACTGTGAGACAGTCTTTTCTGGAAAGTCCGAAGAAATCGGTGCGCAGGGCCTCACGTGAATTACAGATGCCAAAAAGCTCTCTCCACGATATCTTACACAAACGTCTATTGCTTCATACATACAAAGTGCAAACAGTTCAGGCTTTGTTGCCCACATGACAGTACACTTCAATATGACTTTGCGGTCGAAATTCTATTATGTATTGAGGACGATAATTGTTATCTGAGACAAATTGCCTTTTCTGACGAAGTGACCTTTTTTTTTGTCAGTGGAGTAGTGAATGACCATAATGTGCGTATTTGGGGTTCATAACCTCCTGGCCAGGTGATGGAGTGTAGCAGAGGCAGTCCAAGGGTGAATGTTTGGTGCGCGGTGCACGTTATTGCATGACAGAATTATCAGGCCATTCTTCTTCTCTGAGGCAACATCACATCTCCAGTGTATCTGGACATGTTACAACTCTATGCTGTTCCTCAGCTGCTTGAGTATCACCCTGATGTCATGTTTCAACAAGACGGTGCACCACCTCATTGGGGTTGGGAAGTCCGTGCCTATCTTGATATGACATTTCCTGGACGATGGAATGGTCGTGATGGTTCAACGGTTTGGCCTCCACACTCTCCTGACATAACCTCATTAGATTTTTTTAAGGGGTTATGACAAGGAAGAGGTCTACCGAACACATGTACCAGATCTTGCAACCCTGCGACAACGGATAACCAGTCATTGAATCAATCCCTCCAGTGATGTTGGCGAATGTGTGGACGGAAACTTACCATCGACTAGATACGCTACGTGCTACCAAGGGTGCTCATGTGGAAGTTTACTGATGTGTAAAATAAATCTTGGATGATTTCTTAACATTTTGATGCCAGTTTCATTTTTTATCTTACTTCTAGCCTAAGCTATGAATTTTTGTAATCAGCGAAAGACTTTTCGGACAACCTGTACATCAGTCACACTTGTGTTTTTATTGAGTCTTATTGTCTACCATAATGTATATGTCGTAACAGTTATAAAATATTTACACAACAGTAGTGTTATGTGTTATGTTTTTATTATTATCCGCCTACATTTTCCTGTGATCATTCCCACAGACGTGACACTGGTGTCGTGTTACTTTCACAAACACATACAGCAACACGCTGTTCCATGGCCTATAGGATTCCTATTTTTCTGCCTTTGTGTCCACCATGTACTGCTATACTTCGTCTTTGCTGTCCATCAATATGACACTTAACAGATATGACGACAAACGTACTGCCCGTGGATTGAAACTCATTTATCTACCGGATATGTATGTGTCTACATGTCCACTGCTATTTAGTGTGGCTCATACATTCAACAGGCGGTCAGCCCGTACGGGAAGCTGGCCTCTCTCACTGTAGAAGTTACCATTTCAATTCTGTTATCTCACCTCACCAAACCTCTTCCTAGTTTGCACTAAGAATTCATATCACCTAAACACTTGCAGTAACTAATTTACCCAGTCTTTCCTATAAAATGGAGGACGTTTTACTTTATGATACACTCGTAAGTATCCCCAAAGGCCCAAACACAGCAACAAAATCAGCAGTTCATTAAATTTGAAAACAATTTAAAAACACAAGCTTCTCTCATAACATCAGCTGATAACATTCTTTCATATGCTCATCAAAATTAGTGCTAACATCCCAAATAGCTTGAACCCTTCAGAATTCCATTAGGTTGTACATGACTGTCACACACTTAACATATTCCTTCATTTAGAAGTAGCCAAACTGACGTTTATCTCTGTTCAAAACAGATTCTGGATGATAAGGAGCATTTTCAATAATGAGTAACATCTGAAATACTAATGCTTTATCATTCAAATATGTCTTGACTCCAGGTGTAAAGTCCCCTCCTGAAGAAAACCACTTGTCATTCTGCCTTTCCTGTAATACCGTCATTAATATACTATTTTCAGTGACTTAGGTTGTTGAAGAGGCCCAATTTTTATTACATGTCCTGCTGTGTTAGTATAGTAAATCAAATGTAAGAAATATTTAAACAACCCAAATCCTTTTGCCCAACTTACACGGACATTGACATAAATAAAGTTAAGCACCTTTTTACAAAACTGTTTCGTCACAGTTGAAAATATGTTCAGGAGTATACATTTGTACCTTCCATAACGATTGTATGCAGCTGACAACGGAATTTTTATGTTCTTTCTGTATTTTATGAGACGTTTTCCTGGTAATTTTCAATTTTTTTCCAATACTGTAGACTCATTATTTACCTTGAAGTATCATATGTTGCTCTCATTATGGCTTTCTATAAATCAATTGTAATATATCTTTGGTGGTTGGTAAGAAGGCAACAAGTGAAATGAAAATATAATGAGACTTGTGATATTCTTACTCTTCACCGAAGGTGGCAAGAAGGGTAAAACTACGTGTTAATTTAATGGTACAAGTACCCTATTAAACACACACTAAATACTGCAAGTAATGCACAAGACACAATAGGAAGTAATTAGACTAAAGTCCTTCTTATTGCACACCAAAGATATAAGCCCTTACATGCAGTACCATACTGTTCTTCCAATCAAATATTTAAAGTAGCTGCTAACATATTGGTTTTCATTATAAAACTATAGAAAGTTCTTGAACTAACTAAAACTTTGTCAAAGCCAAAACTGTTCTTCCAACTAAATATTTAAAGTCGTTGCTAACATATTGGTTTTCATTATAAAAGTTCTTGAACTGAATAAAACTTTGTCAAAGCCAAAACTGTGTATTTTAGAGAAACTTTGTTGTTTATTTTGAAGGACGCTGCTTGTAAGCTTGTTACCAAACTTTAAAACATTTCTTGACTAAGTATTTTAAGTACACGTATATGCAATGCTTACACTGGAAACAACAAAGAAAAATAAGTAGGGAAAATGAGAATGGCTTAAAAGAATCCCCAACTGAATAAGATATACAATAAACTCACGATTGTCTATGTTAATTGATGCCGCGGAATTCACGGATAATCGGGAAACATGGATAACCCGAAAATAGTACATTTGTTGATATAAAAAAGGGTGAAAAAAATTGAATTTATTTATAACTAACTCAAATACTTTAATGACTAATAGTTTTGCCTACAAATACTGTATTTCACAACATTTTCAACAAAATAAATTAAAATATATCCAGGGTGCATGATGAACATAAACAAAAAATTATGTTGAAATAACGTTAATCCATTATTGTGTGTTCTAGTTAATCCATTCTTTCACGCTATAGTTGACAATCTTTATGTTCCAGAAAGGTCTTTTTACAAAAATTTATATTTTACATTGTTCAACATACACAAAGCCACACGGGTAATCCTTAAGCCAATTATTCGGTGCATGGATAATTGGGAGTTTACTGTATCTAAAGACCTTTAAACTTGTTGCAGACCAATGAGGTTTGGATGCATTTGCAAATAGTATCTCTAGCACATTTGAAAATTTACATGTTTGTCAAAACAAATACATTTAGTATTGCAGTAAACTCAGCTGTTAGTATAATCAATGATGACCAACACACACTTCATTAGAGACCTCGGTGACCAGTTTTCAACACTGGCAGAAATGTTTACGGGTCAAATTATGTCATATCACCTAGGGTCATGTGCTCTAGTGTCACAGATTTAGTTCAAAATTTTTTCATGCATTCATGACAAAAGTTTCTGTGCATTATTTTACAGTTTTTCAAATAAAAACAATACAGGAGAAATTTTCAAAAACTTCAGTTTTGTAGCACATTCTGTTATCCAACAACATGCACGAGTACACTAAAATAACTATAAAACCAATCGTTTTCATACTATCTGGCTCAATCATATTGCAAAATAAAAAAAGAACTCACAGCCAATAGTTACCCGGCAAACACCATCAAACAGTTCATGAAACCTAACAGAAGACTTAAGCCCACAGAAACCGAAAAACCAGCAGAAACCCAAGTTATTCCGTACGTTAGAGGCCTTTCAGAAAAAAAATAAGACGCCTGGGAAACAAATACGGACTTCAAACCGCATTCCGATCCAAATCTACTATCAGAAGTATGGTCACCAGGGTAAAACCTGCCACTGAAAAATTACAAACTCACAACTGTGTAAATCAGATACCCTGCCAATGTGGTCATATGTATATTGGAGAAACTGGCAGAGCTCTTACCACACGTATCAAAGAACATACAAACAATTGCATAAAAGGCGAAACCCAAAAATCTAGACTGGCCGAACAAGCATGGGAAAATAGCCACAAAATTCTTTGAGAAGACTCGAAACCACTTACACAGGAAACTGACAAAATTAAAAGAAAAATCGAAGAATCAGCCTTTATTATTAGCAATAGCAATATTTTCAGTCAACAGAGTATTGAATTAAAAAATATGTGGACCCCGTTGATTAAGAAAGAAACAACTTTACAGCACAAAACAAAAACACACACTCAACCCATCACAACCAATCAGAATCAACCTATGCTGGGCGACCAATCAGGAGACAGCTCGGCTCCCATTGGCTGAGCAGGATAAGTGGGCTTACCCTATATAAACCCATACATAAAAGTCGCTGTTAGTACCAATGGAAGGAATAAACACATATTTGTGTCCATTTCCAGCTAAGTTAATCTTACACATCAAATTTTAAAATGTAAAAATTTAACTTAACCAATTGAACTGAAACATATGACTCACATTACCAATAGTCAACAAATTACTCACTGACACTATAGATACTATTAATATTGATACTAAACCACACACAAAATTTGTTAGTTCCAGGTAAATAACATTCAACATATTCCACACAAGCTGTACGACAACCTCTTTACACTTGTTCGAAATCATGACTGCCAATAATAAGAAACAACTTAACTCGCAGACAATTCTCGCAGCTCAACTTGTTTCCTGAATATAATGATTATACATTATGTTTGCATAGCTACTGTATCATTCTGTAATTTTTTACCAGAAAAATGTTCGATGAAATTAATGAATACACAACGTACTGTCTTCTTTTGTTTTTAAAACACCCAACCAAAAACAAAATAAATTTATAATTAAACTTACATAAAATATTGATGCATTATTTTCGACCAATCAAAAAATAGTTTACAAACCACCATACTCTACAGTAAATATGGTCTTACAGTCACTAAAGTTGAGATAATTTTATTTAACAAATCCTTTAAGCAAATCGGTTAATATTTGACCTCTGTAAATCTGGATCTTATTTTAGTTTAACTGGGGTCAAACAGATGTACACGTGACCATAAGGGATGCAATTCACAAAACTTTGTAAAACCAATTTTGTCATTTGGGTTTTGTTCTTTAAAAGACAAATTTTAAACTGTGCAATATTACTGTTTTTTTTTTTTCCAGTTAACTTCTTTCATGTTCACTTGGTAGACACAGTCTTTTTTGTTGGAAGAAATTCTATTATCTCATCGTTATAGTACAAATCTTTCACCTCTTTTACTATTGCTTCACTAAGACAAAGAACTTTACTTTTGCCTACATCACTTACAACTCCATAATTCTCTAGTACATTTCTTGCCATTTTACCAAAAAGTCTGGTGTCATTGTAAAAAAATTCACAGTTTGTTGAATACTCCACGACTGTTGGACAAGTGTCAGAATTTGAAGTTTTTCAATAATTACATTAGCTCAAAATTGTTTTCTTAATCTATCCATGAGATAACTGCAGCCACTATATTGTATGCTTGTTTCATGGTAGTGTTTACAGAAGCTTATGTGTGAAAACTTTATTTACCATTTCTGTAAAACTAGCTGATAAATGCTGGGTTTTACTTCGTAAGTAAGCACTCCTTTCCTCCTGCTTCCTTTTGGTAGCTTTTACTATAGAAGAACCAATTAGTTTTCACCATCCATAGAGTTATTCAAGAATCTAAAAAGGGACATCCAGATCTCAGTCACTGTCCGAAACACTATCACTCTTGCTAGCTACAGACACAAATAATTTCCTACATGTTATACAAAGTGTTGTGCCTGGTAAAAGTTTCTCAGTAATCTTGTATTTTCTTAAAATGAAACTGAAACCACCTTGATACCATTTCTAACATCTTTTTTAAATGGGTCACAACAAAATCTTCAAATGTTGACATAAGTGTACACCTAAGTTAATAAACACATGTTATAAATATTTTGACAATTAGTCTTATCCTTTAAATTTCCTCTTCTCTTTTACCAAATTCAGAAAAGTGCATAAAAATTATTGTTGAAACACTGTGTGAAGTGAACAATCTTATTGGTGATGCAAAACAATTAAGCACTTAATAATTTAGAATTCTGACATGTTCCATAAGTACTCAGAAATTCACAACTTCTGTAAATACAACCTTTTCACATTAGACGCCAGTGAGAGAGTAGCTAGATTGGGTAAAAAAGACAGCTGCTTACTTATCAGAACAGTTATATTTCTGCATAACTCTGGAGAGGAGAGCAAACACAGAGATGAAAATAAAGGATCACTGGGTGACTCAAATTTATGGGAATAATTCGTAACTATCACTTACAGATTACTGAATTGTTATATAGGAACAGGACATTGCACAAATTTATGCAGAACCAACAAAACCACAAATTCAAGAAATTTACTTTTTAATAATGTGCCTGTGGTGCTAAAGGTATTGGAAGTGTTGGTGGCCCGTGGTGGCAAGTTCATGAACCTTCTCAGCTTCTGTGACTCTATGTTAAACTTGTCAGCTAGAGTGGGAGTTCTCATTGCTTTTTACACACCTGATTTGGTTCTCATGTAACCCCCTCCTCCTGATGCATCGGCAGTGGTGAGCTCTAGCCAAGTGAGTCGTCGTCATTTGTGGCTGAGCCTACTTCCTTACCTACTCTGTTTGGAGGCGGGTCATCCAGTAGACTTATGTGAGTATGCATGCTCCACCTTAGAGTATTCGGGAACTATGTCCCCCCATGAAGCATAGAGGTGGCTGCCTTCATGGTATTAGTGTAGCCTTGCTAGCATAATTTTCCAAATTATTGTCTCGGCACAGCCTAGCAAAAGTTCACAGATTCGGCCAGCTTTAGGATTTTATACATATTTTTGTCTATTCCTGTAACTAATGCGCGTGCTACGGTTCCATTGCCGACATGCGTCTGCATTTTACTTTGTGCTGGGTGAAACCACCTTCCACAATGTCAATTTGTTGTGGATTCCGTGAAATTGAGCCCTCTCAAATTGATTAAGCTACTTGTAACTTGACAGTTTAATGCTACTCGTGGTAAAAATAGTTTAAGCCCTCGGACATGTCCAGACCACGTGGTTGCTTTAAATCTTTAACTCTTTTCAGAGATTAAAATTATGATTCAATCCCCAAACAAATTAACATTGCTGATTTAGGACAGTTGTGACAGTCACGTGTATATCCAAGTATGAGGACAATGTCTGTCACATAATTACAAACTTTGGGAATTGTAGTGAACTCTTTTTCATGAATGACAGGATTTGTCATAGGGTCATATGACCATATTCAAAGTTGTGGGTCGCCAAATCATTCTATTGAAAAGGCTAGTGTTTCCTTGTATATTCTTGTGTAAATTCTTGATGTTCGAAATATTCTCATTAATAGTGCATGTGAGCTGCTTAATTCAGGTTGTTATAAAAGTAGTTTAAATGTTTTTTGTTAGATGGTTAAAATTGTAGCCTTTTTTCACTTTAAGGCCTTGTTACTGAGTTTTGCCGTGATTTCGAAAATATTTTTTTGTTGCTACCTAATACTCATGTCAAAATTTCACTCCACAGTTTTGACACTTATGTGCTATAATTTGTAGCTGAATTTTTTTGTAGAATTATACTCAACAGTTTTTTAGATTTCATTACCCAAAGTACCACGTTTTTCGTAGTAAAAATAAGCAAAAATGAAGGAAATTATTTTTTTTGCTGCTGAATGGTACATTATTTTAAAAACGCATCCACAGTATTGTGCATCGTATGATTGCACAATGACTAAAAATTTTTTCAAAACTTTTGGTTAAAAAAATATTTGAGTTATTGGCACCAGTCTAAAAAAAAACTCGGGTACAAGCCCTTAATAGCATTCTGTGCGCCTAGCATAATTGTGATACCAACATGTGTGTTGGCAGAGTATCTGACAGGGTTAACTTTCAATTAGCACTTCAAATTCATTATTAATTTTTGTTCGAAATGACCACAATTTGTAGTAATGTAGTAAGCCTATGTTTGTTGATTAGGCAGTCACAGAATATTCATGTTTGCTGGATTTGTTACTTAAATCAACCACTAGTCTTATGTAATCCTGTATGTTGCATTATTTTTAATGGTATAAAATTTTATAAATGGATGGTGTTATGCAACAACCAGCTACGAGCCAATTATTATTTGTCAATAAAAACGTGTTTAAAGGTCTTCAACTTCGAACAATTCTTACGAGAAGTAGGAATATTTTTTTCTTACAATGGAAATATTCAGAACACGCTACAGGACCAAAATACATTTTAAGACAGTTTTAAAACTGAAAACGTTTTCACCTGAATTATGTTACACTACTTATTGGCGCATGGCTGGTTTATGCATAATGCCGTCCAAATGTCAAGTGTGATCTCTGAATTGCTATCCTTCTCATTAATTATGTTAATTGTATCCTCTTCAATCATAATATTAGGGGTACAATAGTTGTGTTGCTACTCTGCTCTGTGCTAATCTCTGTACTTTTGTTTTTTTTATGATAACTGCTATAGTGTCCATGTTCTCCCTGCTGAGGGAGGAGTTCCTGTTATTTGTGGATGATAATGACATCTATTAAAAGGAATTCATGGACATCCCTGCTCTGTCCCATCTAGCAGTGAAGCTTCTACATGACAGAGGCGTCCAAGTTTTCCCAATGTCTGCATCAACACGTGAATTCACATGCGACCGTCACAACTGTCCTAAATCAGCAATGTTAATTTGTTTAGCAATTGAATCAATGTTTTAACCTGAGAAAATAATGGAGGAATTTAAGCGACCGTGAAGTCTTGACACATCTGCGGACTCCAACTAGTGTCACCACAACAAGAAGCATTTGACAGTCAAGTCAAAAGTAGCTATACCAATTTGTGAGTGCACATTTATATGAAGTGTACAACAAATTAACATCACAGAAATGTGTTACATCCAGTACAAAATTAACATGCGGATGTACATTATTTACAAAGGGCAGTAAACTTGCTGCAAGAGGGGTCGAGAAAACACTGATGGAATATTTTGTTGAGGTCCAAAACAAAGTAATACTGTGCCTTTCCCAGATGCTGCAACACATCTTCAGCAGTTGGCAAATGAGAAGGGTCTTGTATTATTTTCTAGTTCAGACTGACGTAATTGATAAGTCTAAATCCACCATCTTTTTTCTTCACTGGAAACCAGTCCTCTAAGTTCGAAGTAGCTCTAGCATGATGAAAAAATCAATTTCTAGCACAACACACAGACTTAGGTCCGGGAACACCCAAAAAGGAAACCTGCATAAATGTCTACCGATTTTAAAACAAAATCTAATGCAACACTTTAAATCTAGGACCTCACCATTGGCAATACGAACACGTAAGATCTCACACTCCTGGGCCCTACCGCCCTTTCTTAATCCTGTTAACAGACAAGTAAAAAATGCTTCACGAGAGAGCATGTAGCACCAGTGTCCACAAGCGCATCCACAACACCAGTCTGGAAATGTGTGCATACAAGTATGCCACGTGACATAAGCAGTCTATAAATAACAAGGACGAGAATACCACCTGCCACCTTTCCAACTCTCACTCGTTTCCCTGACACTCACTCCTTTTGTGTCCTGCTACACTACACTTAAAACAACTCCGAAAGGCATATAGCACTTTAGGACCCCTACATTTCAACACCCCATTGCCCCAGAGACAATTAGCACACCGCGTGCAAGAAGGCTCTCCTTTTACACCAATGCGAAGGCCCCACCTTGGGCAGCCTTGTGTTACAAATCAGCTGAGCCCATGGAAAAAGAGTACTGGTATTCTGCTGCTGCCTGTAGGCCCCCCACATATAGCGCACACTTGGGTG
Source organism: Medauroidea extradentata (assembly GCA_003012365.1). Taxonomy (NCBI): domain Eukaryota; kingdom Metazoa; phylum Arthropoda; class Insecta; order Phasmatodea; family Phasmatidae; genus Medauroidea; species Medauroidea extradentata. The sequence goes on from PNEQ01056524.1 coordinate 13,909, forward strand.
CACAATTCCTGTGAGTATCTTGGCATAGAGGTCTGTGCATACACCTGTCTCACATGTGGCACTATACACTTAATTATCACTTCTACTAATTCCTTCTCTGTCATATACTTGTTCAAAGCAGGATATTGGTCTATAATAAACTCGATAAATGCTTGCATCTTTTCAGGCGCTAAAAACAATACACAAAATCTCTCTGGCACCTGTGGAACACATGTGAAGGAAAAGCAATGTAGAAAACAGCCTCTTCAAAAGCCTCCAAACAACTCTGTACTTGTTTACTAGTTTTGTAATGTATGCTAAAAAAATGCCCTTAACATTTAGTGTTCAATGCATGCAACAACTGTCCTTCTGTGCATATTTTTAACTCAAAGACCTTGTATACGCCCATCAGAAATTGCAGCACGTGTCCCGGATTAGTAGATGCAAGGCCAAGGATGGGTTCTATTGAGTGGAACAGTAACTTGTTGTCACTCGTATTAATGCTTAACCTCGGAACTGGAGCCGGACAGCGACACGCCGACACTTCCAACCACGCCCTCGCGAGCTGCATAAGTTCGAGGATGAACCACCTGCACTTTGAGTGAATGTTAAAGTTATTTTTTTGCCACGACTAGCTCCGCAGGTAATTTCACAGAATCAGTTTAAGTTTTCCTTGAAATAAAAGAGTTGTAGTGAGTTTAGGTTTTTATTCCATTTTTTCACCATTGTATAACAAGGAAAAAAAAACATTCCTCCAGCCACCAGTGTATTCTTGAGAAAGTCTCGTCTGGAAGGAAAGCTAAAAACCGGCACACGGCCTATACTTTATGAAGGGAAATGCCGAAGCATCCCGCACCAACGACCTACACGCGTGGGAAGAAGAAATTTGATTGATAAATGTTAGTCCTAAAATCGAAAGTTATTCATTATTAAAGTCAGTTAAGGCTCTGGTGCTGCCCGCGCTTGGTAAATTTGTCACTCCTTATACTTTCATTGGTTATTTGGGCCGCAGCCCGCTCGCACGACCGTCCTCAGCAACGTTGCGATAATTTCTCTATCTCTGCAATGGTCTTTTCACCCGACCCTGTGACCACTACTGTGCATTTTTCAGCTAGCCAATCACAGGCTTGGCCCTCGCTTGTGGTCTAATAAGGCGTACAAGTCTGTCTTACAGGCCCCCCCCCCCCCACCATTCACCAACACCACCATACAACTTTAGTGTCAGCCAATGGTTTACCAGGCTCCAAAACGCTTTCTAATATGGCAGAGGCCAAACAAGAAATAAACATGAGAAAGAATTTGACGCCTCTATCCCCGACCACATATGGTATAGATTGGGTACTATTGTTCAAACAAAGCTATGCTGCCATCGCCCTTCAGCCATGTGGCTATAATGAAATTTATAATTCCCTAACTGAAATTTAAATTTCTTATATCAAAACATTGATTCCTTCCCCCAATACACTGTCACCTTTGGAGTTTAAAATAATAAAAAAAAAAATTATATAAAAATATGCTTTGTATAGGCCGATAACCCTTAAGCATGCAATGTTACAGTGCGTGTGAATAGCATATATGAAAAAGGATGAAAAGCATGAAATGTGTATACAGACACCACAAAATGTGGAAGTTTTGTAGGTTAGAGTAACAAAATTTAAAGGTTAGGTATAACAAATGTTAATAAAAATAATTATTTGTATTTGTGATTATAAACATACTGTAAATAAAAACATGATGTATACTCATTGAAATACAAGATAAAGTATGTTTTCTCTCTTAAAAAGTGAGCCATTAAAATTCCAAAGCACCACTACAGTGTTCTACCCTTTTTTTAATAAATTAACCTTATGCTAGCGTGTATAAAATAAATTCTCATGTAAGTGTCTTATATGGTTTATGAGCAAATCGTCTTGAGCATACAGAGACGCAAAATTGTTTAAGGGATTTCACATAGCAAAAATGCCTAATTTTATACTTACACGTCATAACAGAAATTTTTATATATGTAACATGACATTTTTTCTTTGCTGTTGTAGTCTTTGATTGTGCCATGCCAAAGTCAAAATATGCAAGTAACGGGAACAAACAAATAACTAAAACCAACTTACTTTCTTGAATAAAACAATTTACACTGATATTAGACATTACAGGTCATATGTTAAATTATTTAAAAACACATAAAAAATCCTCTGAGTTTTCTGAAAATCTGAAAATAATGACACTTCAAAAATAAAAGACTTTGTTGTGTGATTTAAATATTTCAGTATAAACCCATAACATCTAATTTCAGTGTAATTTATTTTGAGTAAGTTGGTTTTTGTAATTTGTGTGTTCCCATACCTTGACAATTTTGTCTTTGACATGCCGCTTGAAGACTATGAGAGCTAAAAAATTTCACAAGTGGAAAATTATGTTATGAGAGACTTCTATAAAACTAACACTATGTAGTACAAATATCAAACTATGCATTTTTGCCACATGAACTTCCTTAAGTTTGTGTTGCATGCTCAATGGAGTATTTTTAGATAATTCGTTATAAGCAAAAGTGGCTGAATTGTCCAGCACATGGTACAATGGTATTCATTGCTTAGGTTTCTTGCAAGATAACCATGTAGGCCTAACTATAAACATGGAAAATCTGGAGCTTTACATATATAAGTCTTATATTAGAGCATTTGATATGGATACCTTATGTTGAACCCCATGTGTCATGCAAATAATGACTAATATTTATATAATGGAACTTCCCTCTTTGATTCTTCTATATATGTAACACAACTGAAGAAGACGTGCTGAAAATTATCAATAAAAAAATTGTGTATTCAAAATGGTGTAGAAATAGATTTATTGTCGCGTCATGTTAATTCTGTTCATGTTGATTATTCATACTCAAATATTGGTCCTCCACGCCAGATAAATTCAGGGTTTTATCAGCCATTTCATTTAGTTGCACCATCTACAGTGCTTTGGTGCAGGGTATTGCAGGACAGTGTATTCATGACACATGCAGTCTCTCTATTTTATGAGTGGTTCAATGGGCACAAATTAATTTCACTCCAAGTTTAAAATTACATGCATCCGCAAGCACAGTTTCCTTTATCACATGGGTGGTAATTTGCAAGGTAATGGTTTGGCAGTGTTGTTGTTACTGTTTATTTTGGTGCGAAGTTGCAATTGCTCTTTAATTATACATTAATGTCTAAATGATATTCTTGACTTCCGTTGTCTGATTATTGTCGTACAAATCATGACAGATCTTAAGACAGCTTTGTTATGTCTCCGCAAGTCAGAAGGCCAACTTACACGAGCATATAATCTTGCTCAACGAGTTGTTAAGAATCCCATGCAGCGCAATATGTTTCGTGATACTGTGTGCGACCTTCCTCATGTAAAAATGAATTTTGAAGCCGATTACCCGACTGTCGGAGTTGCTGGTGATACTAATATTCATGCAGCACGCCCTAGAGGATTTCAACAAAAAGTACTATTAAAACAATAACATTTTTTAATCGTGCCAAGCAGAAAGGGCTTCAGTTATACAAACAGTGTTTGAGATAATCAAGAAAAACTGTTTTGTTTAATTGTTATCATTTTTACAGGAAATCTGGGCACACCATAACATGTTACTTCACAAAAGTATTGAAATAGCACACAAATATATACACAAATATATACACACAAACATATCACACTTGCAATACATTAATTTGAAAATTTTGTCCTTTTTGCATACCTATTACAAATTAAATTGAAATATAATGATTACAACATTGTGAATATTAATGTAATTATAACATGTATAATAAAGTGTAACAAACTGTTACAACACAAAAATATATCCAAGTAGGTATTGGTATGTATGAAAATAAGAATTTTTACAAACACAAAAAAATTGGAACAATATTGCTTTGCACGTTGATAACGTTTTCAAAACAATATCATAATAAACAAAAACGTATTGGAATGTTACAAAAGATGTGTAACAAGTTCTTTACTGTCAATTACGCCAATTGTTTCCCATAATGTTTCCTGGCAAGTCATTGATGTATTTCATGTCAGAAATCCAGGTAGTTACTGGGAATGTACTGAAGCAACTTCTTAATGTCTTGTATTTTAGCATGTTTTATTGGCACTTTGCCTGAGGGAAACCAATCAATTTTGCAAGAGTTGATGTAGTCTCACATTCTGGGTGTGAAAGCTTGAACATACAGTATACTACTGAATCGATGAAAGGACTGCAAACAATAACATCTCGGTGTTCTGAAGAGTATGAAAAATGTAAAAATCCACTTATTCCAAAATACACTCTCATTTCTTGGAACAGTCCCTTTTTACGTTTCTTCTGATATCCATGACTTTTTATGATGATTTCGCCACCATTTTTTGAAGTCACACACATCACTGCTAGTATCATCCTTAAAAAATTAACTTCCATGCATTGCTGGAAGTTACTATCAACTTTCTTTTTTCATGCAAACCATAAATTTTAAAATGATTTTAAACATTGTTTTATCAAGCTGAAATCTCTGTCACAGCATGAATGTCCCCACATTGGAAAATAGTGTTCAATTGTGTTAAAATGCCTAGAATTTGTTAATGCCAGAAGCTTTCTAGAAAACAAGTGATTTTTATTGTCCCCAACAGTTATCTGAGTACAAATGAGCTCAGTAACTGTAGGTGGACGTCCATCAAAAAATCAAGGAGAAAAGATGCTACTTCACTGGGGCCTTTATTAGCAGTGCCTTCATAATACAAGCAGAAAGCTGCGGTGTTTAGTTTAATGTTATGGATACAAAACCCATTCACCTTCAGCTGCCGCACGTAGTACATTTCTTGGACTTGCAGTACTGGCAACTGGAGGTTCTGCATGTGCTCAAATGACATGGCCATCACTGTGTCCATATCACCAGTTGTTCCTGCTTCATTCGTAAGTTTGTCATAAAATTTTTTTAGCTCTCTGTAAATGAATCGCTAACTCAACTTTGCTTGGGGAGTTCGATGAGGACTTATAATTTTTATGTTCAACGCTTCACACACATCACAGGTTCTGTGGGTGACCAAAGGATAATCTAAAGTTTTAGTTAAAAATTTTTTGGAAAAATTTATAGCTTACTTAAACATCTGGATATTTTTTTTTGAATAATTCGAACATGATAGTCAAATTAAGTCTTGCATCTAGATATTTTTGTGTTTTTCCAGAGTAGTGATGCTGCTTAGTTTAAAAGCTTTCAATGTGTTTTCTAATCATGATTCTCATATAGGTCGGGAGAGCATTCTCACTGGCATTCTTTCCCCTTTGGTATTTAGTGCTATTTCCAGCTACAAGCAGTGCTCTTAACTGCTTCACACACTTTCTTGTGATGGCATACAATGACAGGGAAGCTTTCAAACATACTGTCCGTGTGCCAGATCCGTGTCCCTGGTGTGTATGCATTTTTCACCATAAAAGTCATGTATGCCACAATAAAACATTAGCAAACTCATTTCAACTTACGACGTTACTTCAGCTAGTATTGTTTGTCGGCATGGTATCAGCCTCATTGTATTATTTATAACTTTACGAACGAAAATCACACATACTCATCAGGGACTCTAAGATGGCGCGCAGACAGTACCTGCACTCTCGTAGCCTCCACAACAAAAAAATATTTGAATGACTTAAGTAAGAGTTAACTCTTGAGCCTTCTTCCTTGTGTGGTCTTCTCTGCTTAGTGTCGTAAGACTCAATCCAGGATTGAATGATAATATCCTGTTCATATTTTGTGCAGTGTTCGAGGACTCTTATAAGGATGTCCAATCTAACGTCTTCCAGAATTTTCGCAAAACAATAACTCTTGCATCTGCAAAACGCAAGTCCCCATTTTCATTGAAGTAGTTTACATCTAGCATCCAAGGGTACATACTCACTACAACAAAATTATATTTACCTGTATTCTGGTCCACTTGTTTTTGCTGCTATGTGTTTTCCTTTGCTGTCAACATAACATTCACACTGATCCTTTGCCTTCTTTACAATGTTTCTTTGCCACTTAGAAGGGTTTTGTTTTCAATTGATTCATCCATATTCTACCAGTTAAAAGCACTCCACACGTGTTCTGGAAGTAAAGTGTCAACAATAAACCAATAAACATTTCATTGTTTATTTTTACAGGAATACCAACTTTAAATAATGAACAACGTCTTTTGTAATCACACCATGAAGAAAGCAGACATAATACACCAACATGTACCATGCAAAGAGGGCATCAGTCATTGACTGAGGTCCTTCCTGCATAGCATGTCAAACTCATGGTGCTTGTTTCTGCACAGGGTGGCTACAAACTGTTAGGAATATAATTCCCTGACTTTTCCAACCCAAATAGAAAGCTTTCCCTGACATAGTAATTTTTTTAAACCAAATGTTTATGCTTTTTAAAATAAATCATACTTCTTTGTCCAATTCAATGCACTTTGCACATAGTACAAGTTTAATGTACTACTAATATAATATGTGTGTTGTTTTTAAACCATTCTTGCAATGGAGCAAGTTAAAAATCAAATAAGTACACCATTGCAGCAAACAGTGAGTCAAAAAAAGCAGACGGTACATGCCGACAAACTGAAAAGAAAACAACGAAAAGCATCCTTTTGGTTGTCTGCATGTATTATCAGGTTTTGCTGCAATTATGTAGGTCTAAAATACTTCTTCGATTCGTAATATTTGAATAAAAAATTCATGCTTCAGAAAACACTGATTACGGAGTAAACACACTAGCAACATATTTTGTGTGCTCTATTTTCGCACCTTTATCAAGTACAGTGAAACCTCGATAACTCGGACCTCGATTTTCAGACTTCGGATAACTTAAACAGAATTTCAAAAAACAAAATTAATTTTAATTAAATTATATTTTTGGTCAAAAATGATGAGAAAATTGTATCTGCCTCATTTAAATTCATCACATTTTATTTAAAAATAGTATTAAGCTTTAAATGCAGTTGCTCATCGCTACTTAGCCTTTAATAATACCACCGTAAAATATCTAGCAAGTTCCGTGTGGTTAAATGTTGCTAGTGAGGCGCGCAAGTGGAGATGCAACTCAGCATGCAGACCTCCCTTCTTTATCTTACCTCCCTCTTCACCGCGTGCGGATGCGAGCCATTCACGCATGTGCGTCATAAATAAACATTTCAGTATGATGCTGGTGAATTGGATGCTAACTACAGGTGACGATGGCACCTAAAGGGAAATTTATTTTGTTCTGGTATGTGCGATAAATTCAAGATTGCAAAATAATTTGTTACGGACATTAATAAAAAAAATTGAAAGCCATTGGTTTGCATTGCAATGTAGGCAAGGTGGCGAGTGGGATTTACGGCTCTTTAACGACGTCTTACAAGCCGATGAGGGTGAAGTAAGGTGAAAGAACAACACACCATCCATGCCAGTACAAGGATTCGAACCCAGGGCCTCTCGCACCATAAACTGGCGCCTAAACCACTACACTAGAGGCCAGCGCGATATCCAAAAAAACCAGGGCTTAATAAATTATTAAAAAAAAGGAGGGCAAAAAAGTGGCTTTTGCCCTGGGCCGCACATTCTAGAGGGCTTCGCTTTTGAACAAGTTAAATGATTAAAATGAATGGGCTTTTATTGAGTTCCCGTTATCGTTGATGGTATCTGTGAAATTAATTTTAAGTGTAAAGTGTGTCTAAAGACGTCACTAATCTATGACGCACATTATCACTTTAACCACGGCCGCAGACATCAACTAAACAAAAAAATAAAGGAAGAAAGGAAGACAGAGATTTTATGTTGCTTCTAGCCTTGTATTCTAACAAAGAGACCTTAGTAAAAAACAATTTCTCGTTTGAAATGGTTGAATGATACATATCTGGAGGAGAAGGTAGTACATCAGTACAAGCGAGATTGTGGTGCGATGTGTAGAGCTGCAAGCCGCAGCTGACAAACTGACTAATCTCATTTCTGTTACAGTAATTTAAACACTTGTCCTACACGTAACAATTCATGGTCTTAAATGCATTGTTTTAATATTTTTGTGCTTTACTTTTGGTTGTTTTTACTCCCATTTAAATCAGCTGAACATGATTAGAATTTTATTGCTTTTTAGTGTGACAACTTGTGTAAGAATAAAGCTGTAAATTATGTGTTTTATGATTAAGTGTGTGTGTGTATATATAAAAAATTAAATTTTAAAAATCCATAGTGTTAAAATGAGTTCACATATTTCTGTAGTTCACATATTTCTGTACAAAGATACAAAAGGACTGTTTATTACAGTACCGTATCTGCTCTCATATAAGAGGAAAATTATTTTCGTGTCTTCGGAACTCTGTAGGAGGTGAGTGTAACTACTAGGCTAGCAGCTGGCTGCAGACACTGTGACATGCTGATGTTAAACAATTTTTCACGTAAACATCTCATGAGTTGCGTGTGGTCACGTGCTGTGTTTGTATTACTGTTGAGACTGTACACTTTGACCTTTACTACTTCCGCTCGTGCTCTACCTCCCTAGCTTATCTCTAACAATTATCTCTCTCACACACACACGCACGCACATAAGACTGTCGCCAGCCAGACGAGAGAAGGGGGTGAGAACTTTTATGTGGTAGAAGGGTGCCTTGGTGCCAGTTTCTAGCACAGACAAAAAAGATCAGGCAGAAGTAGCATAAAAACAAATAAAAAAGAATCTGCCAGCCCAGGCTGTTGACATTCTTGTATAGTTCTCCATGTTACAGTGATAACTTCCCCACTATCCCCTACTGTAAATTGATACGTACAAAGCAGTATATATTGCCGCCTCTTTTGCTTGTAGAAATGATAGCGTACCGATTTCCTCACGTTTCTTGTGATTAATGACTGATTACCCCTCCTCCCCGGACGCCCCTCGATAACACGGTCAAATCATAACTCGAACAACTTCTCCCCCCTTATAGTCCGAGTTATAGAGGGTTCACTGTATGCCCATAGTAAAATAAAAATTAGAACTGACAGATACAAATCTTAAGTACATTTTGATGGTAATAAATTCACAGTAATACCAACTTATGACTTCTCACATTCGCCAAATTAAACGTACTAACTTTGTGTATTACACGAATAAGATATTTGAGTAAAAAATTCTTACCTCAGGAATCACAGATTAAGTAGTTTACACACTATTAACAATGCATTTTGCATACTCTAATCCTGTATGTTAAACTAACATAATTAAATGTAAATTATAGCTGACAGTTGCAACTATTAAGTAATTAATTTAAATTAATGTTAAAATTTAGGGTAATACCAAATTTATAGCTTGTTACATTGGGTGAATTAAATGTAAAATTTCATCCCATAAAATTTTTTTTTTTATGGATTACATACTACATACGATCAAAAAGCACAGCATACAACAAAATCACTCAAAAAAATTCCTTGAAAAATGTAATTTTTATGAGTATTGTTGAGGTGTTCACTGAGAGATCCTGTGAAGTGTGTTTGTGGCTGTACCCATATAAGTAGTACTTTTATTTGTTTTACGTAACCATAACCTCCTACTTCTCCCCCCTCCAACCAAAAGGGTCCCTCTCCCATCACAAGTCATGTTAAGATTTTCCACCTTGACACAAGCAAGAGCACACACGTTGCTCTAAAAATTGAACTCTGCCCATCTTTTCTACCATGTACAAAAATTAGTATCCATGGGAGTACATGCAATTGAACTCAAATTGGAGCTTGCACATCTGAAACCTGCTGAAAATTTGTTAGAGGCATAGGAAAAAGAGCTCAAGCAAATTATGATCGCCTAGTGTGGGTTGACAGTGATTTTTAGTTGAGCCTTTGAATGAAATTTTTTCCTTACTGATAAGCAATATATTGCATCAGGTCATAATTCTTACTATAATAGTCACAAATTTGTGGAACTAGACATTGTCTACGTGAGTTGTATAGAGTTTGAATTTACCTCAGGCAACAAACAAGCAACAATTTGTGTGATGAAACCTGACAATATCCTCCCTTGTGAAGCATTTAATCCAGTTGAAGTAATAGATTTTCAAAACCAACCTGAAGGGGTCAAGATGAATATGGGATTTTTTAGATATACACTACATTATGAATATTAGAAAATTGAAGGTAAAAATAACATAAACTTCTCATTAGAGGACAGGCCAATCCTATATCCAGTCTTGCATGAATCTGCAGATATTAATTGAAAAAATTTTGATCTGCAAGTTGCTCCAGATGTAAAGCTCTGAATCAATGCAGGAGATCGCTCCCTAATTTCAAAGATAACATGCTGGGCACCAACACCATCAGAAGCAGTTAGTTCAAGATATGGGAATTGGACACTTGGCATCAGATTTCACAGTTCTTCGAAAGCCTAAGAATACTCATAATGTTTCTATAATTGTAAAAAATTAGTTGCCAAATGGTGAACTTAGCTTCAGACTTTGTTTGAACTATTATTCTTTAAATGCAGTGACTATGCCCGATGTTTAGCAACTTCAGAGTATTGTAGAATCAATTGATAATCACATAAGTCTGCTGCATTTTCTGTGTAGTCTATCCCATATTTACATATTACCTAATGTAAGTTCACTGAAGTTCATCAATGAATCAGCAACATTTCAAAGAATGATGGACAGTGTACTATGAGCACTGATACCTTTTCAGGTAACAGTAAATATTGATGCTATTCGGTATACCAAGGATATGTATAAGCATAGCCGTACTACTAGACCTATACTGCAGAGGGTACAAATTGCCAACTTGTCTGTTTCTTGGGCAAAGTAATTCAAAGTATCAGAGCTTAAATACTGCTGTGATATGTTCAGAATGTTTTAAATCTGATCATTAATTAATATCAGTTGTAAAAATTATCCAGTTCTAACAAATGTAAAAGATCTAAAATCAATTCTCAGCCATCAATATTTTATGGTAGGTTTATCTAAAATCATGCCATTATTTACTACCTTTAACTAGCTTGCTGAAAAATTAAGTTAAGTTTGCATTATCATCTGGGTACAATGGGGCGACTGAAAGCTTGCCCGTTGGACGGGTAGCCCATCAGGAATTTTTTGACAATGTACATTTGAAAAGAAACTGGAAAGGCAACCTTTTCAATTTCTACAAACCAGTTAAATTTCCTATGTTAAATTTCCTGAAAGTTTGCCTGTTGGATGGGCCGCCCATCAGGATTTATTCTCGCAAGGCATATTTGAAAAAAGTCTAGACGGGCAACATTTCCAATTTCATCAAACACGTTGGTTTTTGTGCTATAAAAATCCTGAAAGTTAGCCCAATTAGTGAGAAACCTTTCCAGTTTTGGAGACAGTTGTACTCCTGCAGAAAATCCTGAAAGATGTCCCCACTGGATTCTTGTCACAAAATGGCTGCCAGCTTAGAGATATCGACAAAGAGCATCAAGTTGTTCACCAATTACACACTAGGAGGCACTTTTAATCATGTACCCACGTCATATCTGTAGCAGGATGTCTACCAGATAGTAAAAGTAAAGTTTAGTGACATTTTAGTGACTTTTTCTTGAAAAACTGTTCAAACAGAACTAATGAATAATTTTTTTTTTAACTAGTGCAACATGGCCGACAATTTTCATTATGTTTCCTCCAACATGGAGTGCGAAGCATGTCCAATTTTAAAATGTGTGACCAATATATACCTAAATTTAAATTGTCATTATAAAAAGGACTATGATAAATATAAAAACTAATTATTTATTTTACTAGCACAGTGCATGAGAAATACTAGTAGTGTAAACATGCACGTTTGACAAATAATTAAACAAGAATCAAACACAAAAATAATTTTCGTGACTTATACCAAAATATATTTCAAATTAGTGACTATTGTGGGACTTTTGTGACTTTTTTCACAATTCGTGACTTTTTTGGGACTTTCGTGACTTTAGTGACCTAGTAGACATCCTGTGTAGTATAGAGAGTGTTTTCATCCTTTCTTAGACAGCGTCAATGGTTATCCTAAACTTGTATTATTTTGTTGTTGTTTAAAATTATTTTATTTTGGTAGTCTCTTGTTTGAATTACTTTATGTATAAAAATAGGCCTATATACTCTAATTCACTGTTTTACTTCAGGGTGTCTACCCAACCTATTCAACCAAAATCAGTGACTTTTTTGGTGACCTCTAAAAAAATATACGTGACCTGTGCATCTTGTCATGGATATTACTAACTATTTTCTACTGCCGTTACTGCTCCAAAATCAAACTACATCATAACTTAATTACTTACATGCATTACCTGAATAAATATGTTGCATACTAACACAAAAACATAGTGCTTAAGCTTATACATTACTTCTCAATTTTTTTTAACTCTTTCTCAATGTCTAGCAACTCTTCCCTTTTTCTTCCAACAATTTTTCCTTTCTTATTTCTAGCATTTTGATGTCATGTGCTGCTCTTTTCCTAGCATTCAGTGCTTCATCCTGTTCACTTTTTTCTTTCTTAGGTCATCTTACCTCTTCGATGAAGAATTGCGAAAATCTAGAATCGTATGTCGTGTTATTTTCTGTGCTAGAGATACACCACCACCTGGAAAAAATTAGCTAGTACGTGAATACAGCATATAAACCTAGCTCTCAATAGAAGCCCTCATAATAAAAATTTAGGTAACTTAATTATGTAACTAATCCTACCTGGGAGGGAAGAAATATGATCATGAACCAGTCTCTGTGCGACGAGAGATTTCTCTAGTAGATTTTTGACCAAAAAGTCTTTGTTAAAGGAAAAACTCCTCTCAACTGTTACATTTCCATTAAAGCTAATGAGAAAGTGTTGAAAAAACAAGAAAAGTTGTTTGTGACTATCCTGCATTGTTGAATTAATCAACTGGAATAGAAATTTATCAAGTCTGTCCTTTTTCCAATTATAACATTTGGCAGCTTTCAGGACATCTAAATGTTCACAAAACTTGGTGTACTCCCTCGATACAACATCTCCATCTGCGGGTGACAACTGGTAGTGTGATATCAATTCTTCAATAGCCATTTTTACTCTTGAAGTTCTTACAGATTCTTTACACATTACTGTTGGCGACAAACATGTAGAACCCAAGGGCTTTTCTCATCTAGCTTGGTGTACAAGGTTAACATAAAGTTTTTGCAGTCTGCCTTGAACTTCTGTGTGTCAAGCTTTCTAACTTTTTTTAGACTGCAGGTAGCACCAAAACCAATTTCAACTGAATCCGGAGTCCTTAAGTCACTTTCACTTGTGGTATTCAAACACTTTAACTGTGATGCACTAGAAATGTTTTCCATTTATTTATTTTCTTTAATACTCTGCTAACTATGCTCCTGAGTAAAAGAAACAACTCTTTGTGAACAAATGGAAGCAAGGGATCATTTCTCTGAATATTGGTAAGGAATTCCTCCAACTATTCAGCAATCATTGCAGAGAAATGCAATTTTGCTTCCAATAGAGGATCCTCCAAGGCATTTTTCACAGTGTAAAAATTCTGAGTGTTCGGAGGGTTTTTATCTAGTTCTTTGTCTAAGAAACACTTTTTTTAGAAATGGTAACATTTCTAAACATCTTTTTATTACAGTTGAGTTTTCTGTCCAGCGCACAGCACAAAATTTTTTTCGAAATACTCTGGAACTAGTAATACATGAATAAACTGCACACCAGGATGGATAGTTTTTAAAAAGGTACAACAATGCTCTCAGAACTTCATTAAGGTTCCAGCCAACCTTTGCATGGACAGTTTTGTAAGCACCATTGACAATATACAATGAACATGTCCCAACATCTAAAGCTTCCTTTTCTGTGTCAAGGGTACGTTTCATGTAACATTTGAGGTCATGAATTAGTTTCAAATTTACATTAGGTCCATCAGTTGAAAGCTGAACTAAGTTTCCTAGCGAAAGTTTAGCCTTACCAATACAAACAATCAGTTTCTCAAGCATATCTACATCTGTAGAACGTTCAAGGAAAACTGAGGTTAAGTATCTTGTAACAGTGCAAACATTTTTTGAATCCCAGTATCTAACAACATCAATTTGTTCCTTCTGACAAATATCGTTAAGGCTTTCATCAATCGATAAAGCATAAAATGGACTTTTCTGAACATTTGTAGATACTAATGTTGCAAAATGAGGCCCAAGGCCATATGTAACACTGTATGCTGTTTTGTCCTTTTGGATTTGCATTTTTGAAGCTACAGGACTGTCAGGAAACATTATTGGAAACAGCTCCATTGCTGCTCCTCCCGAGCGAGTTGAAGCATGCGTACAAACACAATGAGCTGCCCCTATTATTTTAGCTTTAGTCACGCTATCACCTGCAAAGTATGCAGATAAACTGGATGGTTCTCGACCGGAGCTTCCAAGAGTCCCAACTGCTCGACTGTGGTTGCAATGTACTAGGCTTGGACAGAGGTGGTTTAGTTACAGTGGACTCCGTTATTGATGAACTAGGTAAATGTGGTTCTGATCCACTAGGCTTGGGCAGAGATGAACTAGTTACAGTGGACTCGGATATAGTTGCACTAGGTGTAGTATTATCAACAGTTGCAGATGTGCTCTTAAAGCACAGAGATGGTTGCTTGCCAAACATAAGAAAAGTGTACAAGTTACCACGCTTCTTACCTTTCACGTGACTCTTGATTGAATTTATGCCCGAGTGAGAAACGTCAAAATGTTTTTTACACTACGTGCAAAAAGCCGAAAATATATCTTTGCCAACTCTAAGCCACATTTTCCATTCTTCATCTTCCATCTATACGTCATGAAAACGGCACTTCCCTGGCATTTTGATGACCACTGGTAAATAGGCTAGTCAACTAAAATCGCACCACTAATATTACTGAAAAAAAGTTGCAGTGTATTTGCACACCCGCACGTCCTGAAAGCGGCAATTGCCTGGCTATTTGTTAGCCACTGGTAGACACTTGACTAAAATTGCATTACTAAAATTACGAGAAAAGCCAGTGTGCAGTTTCTAGGATATCACACAAGGCAAAAAAAAATTCACTTCGCACTTGAATAAAATTGCATCACTTAAATTACGAGAAAAGCCAGTGTGCAGTTTCTAGGTTATCACATGAGGCAAAACATTCACTTAGCACTTGACTAAAATTGCGTCACTAAAATTACGAGAAAAGCCAGTGTGCAGTTTCTAGGTTATCACACGAGGCAAAACATTCATTTGGCACTTGGCTGAAATTGCATCACTAAAATACGGAGGAAAGCCATCGTATACTTTCTAAGTTATCTGTCAAATTTCACGTAAAATGCATTAACTTTTAATTGAAATAAATGAAGCTCTCATCTGCCATGTTGAAAACAATGATACGAAAATTTCTGATTGGCTGAAAAGTGAAGCAGTGGGCGGTATTCCACCATAGTTCATCAAGAGATGGCAGCAAGTAGTATAGGAGTGGGCTTGCAGGCAGAATAATATGTAAACAACACTTTTGTTCCTGTCCACAAAGGCCACTATCGCGGACTGACTGTGCCATTATATTTTAAACTAGGAACAAATAAATGAACGCAGTATTAAGATACGAAAAAAGCCTGGTAATATATAAACTCTAACAATTAATATAAAATCCCTGACCGCATATCCAATTCCGTGAATTTTCAGTGACTTCTGTGACTTCCGTGACTGATAGACAACCTGTATTTATTATAATTTTACTAAGGAAACCACAAAATGTCAGCGACAGCCATTAATTATCATAATTTTTTTATTGGAGTGTGTAAATAACTTTTTAAATAGAATTAGTAAATAACTTTTTTAATAGAATTTGTAAATAAATTTTTAAAACCACATGTGCACTCACAATAAGTAAGACCAACTTATTACCATTAGTTTTATAAAACTTACAATGCATTAGGTTTAAGTTATTTTTTATTTTTAAGGAAGTCTTGCTGCGGGCTTATTATGTACCATCACGGCAAAGTTGATTCATGTACATACCATGCAAACAGCGAGTTTACTATGAAAGTGATTACATGCGTGCTCTTACTTGAACGCAAATTGACAATATATGAAATTTTTAGTAATTTTACAACCATAATTTACAGTCTGGGTGTCATTTGTGCTAATTATTTATGACATTTTATATTAAGAGTATATACATTTTATTAATAGATTTATATCAGTGGCTACAGTAAAGTCATTACACATAAATTACATTACATGTTAATACTGATGAAGTAGTTTCTGTTTATAATGCCAGTGGCAGAACAAGGGAGCATAATGTTCATGTAAAATATTGAGAACAATTGTATGATAGTGACTTGAGTTTAAAGACAATGAGGGAATTTCGCATTTAGGAAAAGATAAATACTTGGGTTGATGCATCAACACTCAAACCAAATGTGCATACTAGGCGACACTGTTTTGTAATTTATCTTGTGGTGGTAAGGGTTGGAAAGAGAAAAAAAAAAGAAAAACAAGTAATGAATTCTGAAATCTTTTTTTAATTCATGACAACTTAACAAAGAAATTTTGCACAAAAGATGTGCTAGCATTTATCGTAAAAGTGACTCTACCTGGTATTAGGTTTATTGTACATGGCTGGAATAAAGAATTATTATCACACCAGTTAAGAGGAACTTACGGTTGATGATGGAAACCTTTCCAGACTGTTTCATAGCAACAATATTTGCGAAAAGATTTTACCTTGATAAGGTTAGGCACTTTGAAATAAAAGAAGCTGTTGAAATAAACACACTACCTTTTACTATGAACTAACTGAACACACCTCGTCATACATGACGATTTTTACTAGTGAGCGACTCAACTTACAACTTTATGACAGACCCAAAAAAGAACTGTACGAAATAGAGTTGCCAACCTTTAAAGGTTAACATGACAAAATAAATTTACCATTTATAATTCATACATTCCATACTAAGAAAAACTAAACCATTCCTACAGATTTACAAAACTTATCAACTCTCACATCTCAGCAAATTAACTATAGAAACATTTTTAACTTATATGCAAATAAGTAATTTTACCACCCACTCATGTTGTACTCTCCAAAATAGAACAATGAAACAATACAAAACAAGACCAAGAAAACTAAAAAGGTAAACAGATTTATGTGTTGGTTAAATGCAAAGGTATATGGTTTGAAAACTTACATAGGTCTACTTCAAAAACAGAAATTTCTTGGCTGTTCACTGTAAAACAAAACATATCACATAGGACATTATCTCTAACTTAACTGCCCAATACTGAATTATAGCTGGCTCACTGTAATATTTAGGGGTGGAATTCATAGTGGTGATATAAGTGGTACTTGAAATAAGTTCTACTTATATCCGTGCTTAAGTACAGTGTTCAATTCATAGTGCTAGAAATAAGTTTTATTCTCTGTGACCGCGTCAAGTAATGCTTCATGAAGTATTACTTCAAATAAGTACTGCTTGTATGAATTCACAGTCGCAAAATAAGTTCTACTTATTACGCAAGTATTCATAGTCAAATAAGTAGTTCTTATTTACGCATATAAGCACTACTTTGTCAAGTTTGCTCGCAAGTTGACTTAAGAACGTCTGTTTGAAAACATTTAAAATGGCGGGCATCAGTGAATAACTATAACCTCGTAATTTTCGTTAGTTATTCAAGAATTTCAGAAAATATGTCGGTAAAATAGCTTACTGGATTATAAAGTTTTTTATTTCGCCAGATAACAGTTACGGACGCCTGGAAATTGAAAAAAAGTTATGAATATGACGTATTGGCAAGTGTTTTTTTTTAATGGATGTTGGAGATTGGGACGATTTCGAACAATACGCAAATGAAGTATTAAATGATAACGACGCTAACGAACGGTTACCAAAGCGCTACTTACGGGACGCTGCAAATCCATCTGAGTTTTATGTGGAACACGAGTTCAAACGCTGATTCAGATTCAGCAAGAGAACTGTTTTGGAGGTTATCCTACCACTCGTGGAACCTGTGCTTCAGAAACCCACCAGGCGAGGTTTGCCTATTACTCCTGTGATCCAGCTGCTCATTACCCTACGCTATTATGCTACAGGGACGTTTCAGGTTAGCACTATTTGGTACTTATGCCTATGTAGTAGGCTGTTTTATGCAGATCATGTTGGCTATAGACTATTGTTAATTTTTTTAAAACACGCTATAGACCCCGAACGGTGTAGCGTTTGTCAAACAATTATCAGTACAAACAGACAAGCATAAGGGAAGAAGGGCCCTGGGAATGCTGGTAAGACACCTCAATGTTACGCCCGATGCTGGAATATGCAATGGCAGAATGTGATCCCTACATGGAAGAGGAGGTGCAGCAACTGGAGAAGGTTCAAAAGACAGCGGCTAGATGGGTGAAGTACCCATCTAGCCACTCTCCTCTGAACCTGGAGAAGGCCAGGGCAGGAGGGAGAGGATGAAGGTAATTACAGACCATCAGTGATGCTGAAGGAAATGTGTTGGAGTACTTTGAAGGACAGGCAAAGGGTGGAGAGGCATGTTAGGTTGTTCAGAGTGGAGAAGGGAAAGGGAGGATGGGGAATGTTAGGTTCCCATTTAATCAAGGGTGATTACGGAGGGAGAGGGAACAACAGTCTTAAGATACGGAGGGTTTGGAGGAGGACAGGAATGTGCTTTGAGAGGAGCTGGTGAGGGTTAACAGGGTTGGTTTGTTCAGGAGAGGTCTGGAGGGAGAGTGAGGCATGTGAGCTTGCCACCGGGCGAAAGCCAAACTGCAAGAGGTTATTATTATTATTATTATTATTATTATTATTATTATTATTATTACAAGACATAAAATGCCTGTACCATTTACTTTCATTTTCATAACAGTCACACACAATATCTTGAAGAAAACAGTGCATACCTACACATGTTGACATTTATAAGTAAAAAGGTTATGTTGAATTTATTATACCTTTCAAATTTTTCTGAGGGTGTCACTGATAGCTACTCATATGATTAAATTTTATCTGAGGCTGATCTGGCTAGATTTGAAATTGGCAATATGGTGTATGCATATGTATACTTTATATCTAGCCCATTTCTGATATAACATTTTTTCATATGGATAGCCACCAAGAACTTGGTGTAACAATTTTCTCCTCTTACCATGTGAGGGTTTTAACTAGTCTTTCCTCTACTCATTAGTACCGGTACCTTCATATGTGCATATGGGATGTAACAGGGCCACTGTAGTAAATATTACTAGGCAAGTGTAAAACTTGTGAGTTTTATCACATTAATGATAAGTTAAATCAGTGTGCATTTAAAGCTGGAAGCACATGACGTTGCTGTCGTGTTGCGCATAACGGCCAAATCACATGCCAGGGATTTTTATATCACCACCACCTTGTAATATTGGAATCACATAAAACACAAAGTGTTATGTCGTGCCAACTAGAGAATTGCAACACGACATAGTCAAAATAGTCGGGTATGTGATTGGCTATTCAGTACGACACAAAATCAGTGTCGCGGGCTATGTAATTTCAGCGTAAACATTGTGATCGGCTGGTCAGCAGGTTACAACCTGTGATGTGACATTACCTCGTGTTATTCCGACATAACTTCCACTGAATTTAAAAAAACTGTTTGCCTTGGTTAAGGAATTTTGATTTGCCTGATGTTAGCATGCGAGTAATGTAATAGGCCTACATAAATTAACTATGTTCAGTTCTTGTTTGGGACTTTTCTTTATATATTTTTTCAGGTTGTGGTTGGTGACATGGCCTCTGTCTCTCAAGCAACCGTATCAAGGATAATCCTGCGAGTAACCAGACTGCTTGCCCTACAGTTGAGAACATTCATACAGATGCCACAGGGTCGTGTTGCTCAGGAAGAAAATAGGCATCTATTTCTCCAACTTAGTCAGGGCAACAACCCAAATAATGTTGGCCTGCCTGGTATTGATGGGGCAGTTGATTGCGTTCATGTAAGACTGACGTGTACAAAGTTTCAAGAATACCCAGAGGCGTTTAGAAACCGGAAGACATTTTTCTCTCTCAATGTCCAGGTAATATGTCCAGGTAATATTATATTGAAAGTCAAAAGTTGGTGACTGATTTGTCACTGGCTATATATCATGCATTTCAAATTTGTACTCTATATTGAAATAGTTTATGGAAAGTAATAAGTTTTACCCATGCAATTGAGCACTACCCCATCCCTACAATGCTAACACTGCAGACCCTTCCTAAACTTCCCAACCTCTCTTTACAGTAACCAATTCCTCTGGCAAAATATTCTTCTCCCTAACATTCCTCACAAGCATAGACTGACTGCCTCCCCCTCTATGTTCTCCTCCACACCTTCTGAATTTTTTTACTGTTGGTTCCTTGTCTTTTAAATGCTCCATTCATTAGATTGCAGCCCAACCTTGCCAATTCACCCTCACCATTAATTACATGTACATTCTTAAAAGTCTTTCAGTTCTCCTCCTGTCCTTAAATAGTTTCCAACAGAATTCCTTCATAATTTCTGTAGGCCTAAAGTTCTTTACTCGTCAACGTCCCGTCCCTGCCTTTTCCATTTATTCGTCGCCCATATCACTGCCCTTCTCTTCACCTTCTCTAAACTCTTGTACTTATTAACCAACCAATATATGAAACTGACGTAAAAATCAGTTTTGTTTTAGTTAAAATGGGGTAGGGTAAAGAATATCTACTGATTGGAAAATAAAAAATAATTCTTAAAACTACTAAATCCTAACACAAGTTCACATAAACCAATATAACCTAAACAAACCTAACTCAACATAACCTAACTCAACCTATCAGGTTTTCTTAGTTATGTTAGGTTAGGTTAGGTTACAATATATTTTATAATGAAAGGTTGGATTTGATTACTTTTCACGAAACAATTTTATATCAACACTGTTGTTTAATTCTGTGTAAATTGCTCGTATTGAATTGTTGTAATTTGCCTCATAATATCCTGAGCTTATTTACATCGTCATAATAGCCATCCCAACATTACAATTTTTAAAATATAAGCTTAAGTATTATTAAAGACACATTATTTTGAATATTCTTATGTAAAATTAATGTAATTTTATGCTTCTCACTACTTCCCATGTAGCTAACAAAAATATTATTAAATACAAGATTGTACTCACTCGACATAGACGGTTAGACATATCCTTTACACCAAGAAGATAGGTTCATTTCCTTTCTTTGTAACATGTATGACAAAAACTATATCGGCTATAACCGAAGAACATTCATGTCTATTTAACTGCTCTTCCCACACGTCAAAAAACTAAATAAAAAACAAATTACAAAATAATTTCCCAAAAACTAGGCATATATTACAAAGAAACGCTATCACGTAACTGAACATCGAGAAATGACGTATTACTCCCTTGAAAAATTCAAAATTAATTGCAGACCAATTATTAAAATCATTACAGCCAATACGATACACCTAGAACGCGCTAGAGGTGGTGTGCAACATGAATGGCAACATGATAAACTTGTGCATCTGACTGCAAAATACCTATACTTAAAATGGACAAAAAATTTAAGTGGAACATGCATAGGCTATTGAACAAAACATTGCCCCAAACACCTCCCAAAAGTGCTAAACCTACCTACGGCAAAATGTAGGCTCGTGGACTCATGCAGGGAAGTGATGCCGGAGTTTGTTCCAAATGTGTGCTAGTTAAAGTAGCGTGCATGTGGGAATGCATGCTAAATGTGTACGTTCAGGGCCCACTTGCAATCCCTGTATCGATAGTTGAAGCCAATCATAAGCGAGAGGCATTGTCAACTACGCAACGTCTGCACAAAAGTACTGTATTCACAAAACTTACTACATGATAAAAAATCATTCACATATTTAACAGAAATTAATTTTTGTTACTACAGCTGTATTATTTTATGAAAGTGAGTCACATCAATTCACCCTGAATTCATTTTTCAAGTTAAAAGCAAAACTAGGAGGATGTTCTGGTTGGCCATGTCGTGCGACACACACAAACATATTAATGCTCGTTCCTGATTTGTCGATAGAAAACAAAATTTTTCCTACTGTGTCGGAAATGATGCAGTTATTTAATTATGGGGATGTTTATGGCGATTCTTGCACGACCTTAAGTCTGCCACATACCTGCACATTAGAGACTCAACAATGGCGGAGCTATAGGGGCGACCTTGAAGTGTGCATCAAATGCTGCGCCACCACTACCCATGTGCTCAACTAGGTGCAAGCTTCCCACACTGATCCATTTTTTACTAAAAGACTAAGCAGTGACCATATAATTGTGTGGAAATTTTGTAGCCAAGTTTAATGCACACTCCAACCAAGTTTCACGTACATCCGGTTAGTACATTATGAAATACGGCAACATGTAAAAGCTGTTTTTTAGCCATGTTGGAAGGCTCCGAAACAGTATTTTTAATGAATATGACGTCTTAGCAATGACGTTCCGTCCTCATTCTTAAGTGTTTTTTTTTCTTGCATTGGTATCATGTGCACAAGTGAAATAGTTTTTTTTTAAAAAACTATTTTACGTACACAGTGCAACACATTTCAAGCATGTGGTAGGCGGCAGCCTTAAGTGGTCTGGAACATTAATGTAGATGTGTCTGGCCATGCCAACTGTATTGATAGTGCAGACCATAATATATTTTCTAATAAGATGCATAGTTCATGCGACCTATGACATCATGGGTTGATGGTGCACATAGTTGATGTAGGCTAAACTGGCATGTCAGCCCCGCAAGCTCACCAATTCCAATTTTTGGCTGACAGAGATGACAAACTCACCAGACAGCATCATTAGGATTTGATGTCCCGAAGTAAAAGAAAAGTGTGTGAAAATGTATCCGACAAAAATATGTAAACAGTAAAAGTGGTCGTGTTACTATCCTTCAATGAATTTAATTAACTGTGACAAATTTATTTTTAGGTAATAAGACAGAACATAACTTTATATTTATATAGTGTCACTGAAGAGTTCAAATAGCACTGTAGTGTTGCTCAAATAGATGCTTAATAAATACAACACAGCACAACACATTATTAGGTACATTTGGACATAATTTTCACTCGAAAATTTGGTAATATGAGAAGCCTAACCATATATTTTCAATATGTTTCTGGTCTCTGTATTTGCGATTTTATTATTTGTGGGACTTTCGAAGAGCGTAACCCCTACATAGGGATTACTTTATTTTTGTACCAACTAATCCAATTAATGTTCTTAGTTAGCTTAGTAAATATTTTTATTAAACCTCAATTAATAAAGTATGGTAGCACGTAAGAACTAAGAACCATGTGGTGTACTGTACACAGTGTTAATCTAAATTTAAATTTTCTTATCTTACACACACTTTCTTAATACATTACACTGAAACTTTATACAGTTGGGAGGGGGGGGGGATGAAGAAATAATTTTTTGTGAAGTAATGATGGAAATTTGATGGTTTTATGGGGTTGGGTTCTCAGTTGAAAAAAAAATTTGGTTTGTAAGACTTTTCAATTTTTGGTGACCTTACTGGAATGTTTTTGGGTGTAATACTCTTGTACATCCATAATGTGCTGTCAAGTTGTGATTGTAAATCCTAATACAAAAACTGACAAATGCAACTTAAATACAGCCAGCTTAAAAACCATATTGACTTACCTCAATCCTACACGTAACTTGTGTTCCAGTCTTTACTTGTGCTTTAATATTTATCACGCCAGCACCTACAAATATTTCAGTTTATATTCAAAGCCATTAACCTAAACATACAGTGATGCTGTCGCATATCCATGTTTTGTATGTTGTATTTTAGTGCAGATATATCTTGATAAATGTGTCACACATATAATCATTGCAGAATAAAAATTTGTGTGTACTGTGGAAGTTATTTTTGTTTATTCTGTATACCTTGAATTCAAATTAACTGAATCTCCTGATTCATGGAACTTAACACTGTGGTCCCATTTATGTGTGCATATCAAGCCTACATATTTCAAATATTTGTGAGGGCACTGGTAAACGATGGCCAGAGAATACATTGTACTGAGCAAAATGTATGCAATAACACCACAAAAATAGGATGTGGAAACACTAACAATTTCAAGCTCAGTGTTACAAGCACATGTACACACACACTCACACTACTCTGCATCACATTCATATGTACTTGGTGCTTGTAACGGGAACTTTTATAAAAAGTTATATATTTTACCAATGGCAATCACTTTACACATAGGCTAAATAAAAATATACAGTCATTGTGCTCATGTCAGTTATAATTGTAACAAACTATTTACACTAAAAACATGACCAAACATAACATTTTATATTGGTAAAAATAAATTAGAAATAACCAAAAAATATTTTTAAAAACTAGGAAAGCAAACAGAAATGATTACTTCAAATTACAAAATGAGTTTTCTAAAAGCTCTCATAATCAGTTATTATTGTCATACAAAAATTGGCTACTTATTTTCTTTAGGAATTGTATGACTGATAGTATTTCCTTTACCTAAAGCAGCAAGAGACGCTTTCAATTCTACTTGTAAAATTTTTAATCTAAGGGCATGCAATTCTTTTTCATTTTCTAATCTTGATGACTCAAACTTCATTTTTTCTTTGTGTAGTTCTTCATCTAGCTTCATCAAGTGGTCCTGACGCTATTTATCAAGTTCTCCCAACCTTTCTTGCCTAAGTTTTCGTACTTTAGCATCTTGCTCAAACACTGACGTCACGTTTACACCTTGTGTAGACTTGTGCAGCCTGGCCTTTTTCACAACTGGGGTGCAAACAATTTGTTCAGAAGAGTTGTTATTCACTGGTTTACTTGCTGTACTTGCACTGATCACGTCAACATTGTCGTCGTCTTCGTCTTCATGGTGATGTGGATTTACTTCTTGATCCATTTCTTTTTGGAATACTGCTACAAATAAAAAAAAGTATTTTACACACTATTCTGGATTACACACCACCACACACATGCAAGCTAACACCGTGAAATATTTGTACAGATATCTTGTGCCTTAGAATTGAATGGGGTAATTTTATCAACAGATGGTTCAAGTTTTATGTATCCTGAGATAACAGAAATGCAAATGGACACCATTAGTGTGACGTCACACGATGACGCTGGTTCCATACTAACCCTCTGGGCCTATGCTAAACAATGATATAATTTTTTACTCTTTTTCGTAAAAATCGAGTATTAGAGAAAGGGAGCGAATTCTATCGTTTTCAGATTTAATTTATGTCAAAGAAGTTTATAACAAATTTTAACTGATAATTTTGCAACGTACTCGAAGTTATGTATGTGTAAATAGTGGCGAGGTTACTTAACCTAAAGGTAAATATGCATGTTGTTCTCGTTTGAATAGTAGCAAGCATTTACTTGCAGTTCAATGAAGTGCGGTACAAAAACAATAAATTGAGCATCTGATAACTAATCGAAACTACAGTTATATTATTTGTGGTCATTCTTTCAATAAACCCAACATTATGTTTTGTCATTTGTATGCTGTGTTACGATTTCGTATAAGATTTTTCTTAGCGCGTTAGGTGCCTTTCTCGGGCAATTTGCGAAGAAATCTTAAAACAATAATAATATGGGAACTGGTCCAAAATCGTAAAAGGTAAATTTCTTATATTGGCTTGTGATGATTGACATAATTTGTCGTTACTAGTCAAGTTTTAAGTTACCTCACAAGGTGTGCGGAATACTAAGTACGAAAACGTCAGCACTACATAAAAAGTGCAGAAAGACAGTAATTAAAGGTACAAAATGCTGCATAAGATATAGGATAAGAAAATGAGCAATTTTACCTTTTTTTATGGTAGACCTAGTTTAATATGTTGCTTAACCTTTTCCCCAAAGGGTATTTTATAGTTACGACTTAATTTTAAGAAAATATGGGCTTAGGCAAGGCAATCAATGTTGGAGAAATTGTGGGGTAGGGAACAAAAAATGTTTGGGCAGGAGTACAGAAAATAGTAATGCAGGAGTAATGGCAGTTATAAGGCAGAGGCAGTGACATTAAAAATAATGCGGTAGAGGTACAGTAAACTGTAGGGTAGGGGAACAGTAAATTGTACGGGTAGGACTATTAAAAATGTGATGCATGAACATTAAAAATAATCATGGAGCAGAAGTACAGAAAATTGTAGGGTCGCACAATTAAAAATGTGTAACTGAGACTAAATAAATAAATGCTCACAACTGTGCTGCCGCACGGTGATGAGATCACATGTTCCCACCTCTAGAAAACCCTTTTCAAAACATCCCTGAACTACCAACCCCCTTCACCGTCACCAACTCCTATCCATTTGTATAGATGTATACTGGAGGCTAAGAAATAAATAAATAAAAAAAAATCAAGTCATCCTGCAAAACATTCCACTCCCTCGCTGACCTCACAAACATAGACTGCCTACCCCGCTGCGTTCTCCTCCACACCTTCTCAATCTTCTGGTTGTTGCTTCCTCTCCCTCTATACCTCCCCCCTTAGTTAGATGACAATGTAACCCTCCCCATCCTCACCTCAGAGCTATAGCCGCATTCAGTATCCTTCCCAGCAAACCTAAAGCTCTTCTGCCCTTCGTAACCACCCTCTCCACCCGTTTTGTCCAAATAGGTCAGTTTGCAGCACAACCCCTAGATACTTTTATTGTGTGGCTTCTTTTATCTCTTGCCCATCCTATCTGCTTATCACTGTCTTCCTAGTAAGCCTGACTAACTTAGTCTTACAAACATTGATCTTCATCTTGTTTTCTACAGTACAGAAACACAACCTGTCAATGTCTGTCAGCAAGTTGACCCCACTGCCCACCACTAAAGACAGTCATCTGCAAACAATCTTATTTTGCCACTAATCCCAATAACCATACCATTTGCCATAATGGTGAACTGTACAGAATAAAGCAAACTTCCCTGTGGCATCCCTGATGTCACCTCGCTGTCTTCCGTCAATTATACCCCTCCTTTCACGCTCTGCCACTCTCCTTGGACGAAGTCCCCAATCCATTTCCATTCCATTTTGTCTATTTGTCTCACTATTCCAGTACTCCATTGTTTCAAACACTGACACGTACTGAGCCTGCAGCATTTCAGCTTTCTCTTGGTCATTTGTCGTAGTTTGTTTCCATTATACTTGTCAATGTTGGGATCCATTCCCCAACCCCCCTTACTTTCTTCAGACATTACAAATAATCATGAGGTAGAGGTACTGCACAGAAACGTTTAGGGTATCGGCCTAAGCACAAAATTGTACAGTAGGGACACAGGAAATGTGAGGAAGAAATATTTAAAATTATGAGGCAGAGGTAAACAAAAATGTAGGGTAGGTGCACTGGATATGTTAAGCATGGATATTAAATTTCATGGAGAAGTTGTACAGAAAATTGTAGGATAGGATACAGTTGTTGAATAGGGGTACAGAAAACTGTAGGGTACAGTTGGATAGATGTACAGAAAGAAAATTGTATGGTAGGGCTACTAAAATATGCAGGGGCAGGATCATGGCAGAGGTACAGAAACTTTTAGGATAATCACAAAAGATTGTAGGGTAGTTGCATTTAAAAAAAAATGTGGGAGTGACACAAAAAATCATGGGGCAGGGGCATAAATAATCATGGAGCAGTGAAGGAGAAATTATAAATTTTAGGGTAGGAGCACTATTTGTAGGATAGATACACTGAATATTGTAGGGCAGAGGCATTAAAAATTGTAGGGCTAGAACACTAAAATTCATCGGACAGGGGCAATAAACACAGTAGGCCAGAAATAGATCTAACCTTTTTTTAGCACACATTTGAGCCCAGCTGGCAAACCCACAAGACTGAGATATTACATTTTATAAATAAATAAGCTACCCCTAATGTTCGTCACCAGTCTCTGCCTAACTTCGCCTAATATGAAAATAATTGGTTTGAACAATCCTACAAATATGCACGAATGCAATTTTAATATTATTTATACATATTATAACATTCTAAGTTGTAACAATCTCCGCCTCTTACAAAATTAACTATGCATGCTATAAAAGTCGCAAGGCCCAGCACAAATGTATTTTCCCGCTACGTGTATTAAATTCTTTCGTCTCTGTAGATATCAGTTTCGAGAGAAGTCCTGCCGCACTCATGTTTGACATTATTTAGGTCTAGACGAAAGTATTTGTATTTTTTAACGTAATAACAAAAATACGTCAAGAACCAGCGCTCTCGTGTGACGTCAAAACTAATGGTGTCCATTGTTGACCTACAAATACATTACAGAAAATGAGTGGGTGCAATGTGAGTGAGTTATATAATTTTTGAATGGTTCCACCTTTACTGGCCTAAAATTCAAGCACTTTCAAAACACTATTAGAAAAAAATTCAAGAACACAGAAAAATTATTTTAATTTGTATTTTGCTTCGTTAATTATTGGAATTTGATAACCAATTGTGGAAATAACCACATGACACAACAGTACATAGTATCATATACTCCAGGACAACACAAATAAGGTCCTAATAAAGTCAATATTCACTTATCCAGTAAGAAGATTTTCGTGATATGAACATTTATATATTCTTTAATTATTATTGTTGTTATTCTTTCAGGTTAACTTATTCAAGTGACATTTAACTGTAATTTTATTAGTATAAGATAAGCAAGTATATAGGATATAATGAAAAATATTTTAGTACCTAGTGTAATGGTGGTAAAGGTCTTTTGCAATCAATGTGACGTTAAACCCTACTTAAATCTATTTCAGAATTTGTTAAATTTATACACAAAAATATACAGGTCTACACTAGCTTAGTTACTGCCAACAGCACATGTAGTAAGGTAACCACTGGTAACATTAAGGTACACACAGTAACTGCTGCAGAATTAGTTAAAACATTAAAAAAATATTTTGTTTTCTGTTGACTTTGATAAAATCTTATCCTGATTTCATTTATCATAACTGATAATTTACAGAAGTCTCAAAATACTGTTGTTTTTAGAAATTCTTGGTTGCTACAAGGATTGTTCAAAGTGGTGAAGGGGGAGAGAGGATGGGGGAGGTTAGGTTGTCATTTAATCAAGGATAGTTATAGAGAGAGAGAGGGAACAACAGCCTGACGATCCAGAGGTTTTGGAGGAGGACGGGGAGGGGTCAGCAGTCCATGATGGTGAGGTAGTGGAATGTGCTGAGGGAGGAACTGGTGAGGGTTGGAAGTGTTGGGTTGTTCAGAAAAGGTCTGGAGGGAGAATAGGGATATAAACTTGCCACCGGGCGAAAGCCCTATTACAAGAAGTTTATTATTATTATTATCACAGTGTGAAAGTAAAATAGTGTTAATGACATATTGGAATTAACTTATAATAAATGTAAACATTAACCTAGAAATGTACAAGAACGAACCGAGTTGTACTCGCATAGAAGAAAAAGCAAACGCACAAATGTACGACAATATTTTTACGCAGTAGTGCTAGCTAGCTACCTCAGGTGGCGAAATAAGGACATTGAAGAATGGTGGTTGGTACGCGGTGGTAACTAGTACACCTAGTGGCCAGTTGGCAATTAGTTAGGGTGTGGTGAGAAATTGTGTTATTGTATGTTAAGGCCTGGTGGTTGTCTAGATTTTTGATATACTGTTAGGCAAGTTGCCAGCGCCTAAGTTCTACATTATTCACCTTTAGGCAATACGACACCTTGATTTTAAATTTCCCATTTTGTCTAGCTAGTGTTGCCAACCAGCCATTAGATAACTAGTTACCACTACTTAACACATCCCATACTTCAGTGTGCCTTCTTTCGACCTCCGAGGAAGAGGTTAGCGAAAGGTTACAACCACACTTCCATGCGAAAAATGTGTCGTCCACCTGTGGCTTTTTTTTTTCCAGGCAAGTAGTGCAAATGTTTTAAGTATTATGTACTCTAGCCGTATCTCGCCTTAATTCTCTCTTTATTATGAATATGGCTAGTGTAGCTTAATTTATTTTATGCTAACCAGCCACATTAAAAATTTATTGAGTACATATCTTTAGAATTGACAACTATTTTTTCCTTTAAGAAAGTTGATGTATCAACAGCAAAGTAAAAAGTTTTTGCATACTGTTCAATTAAACAAGGAATATCATTTATATAATGAAAAAATTAAAATGGCCCAAACACAGATCCTTGTAGCACACAATGGTAGACTCTCCTTAGTTTGAAGGGGCATGGACAACATTTTTATTACTATTACAGCTTACTGTTACGAATACATATAGAAGGTAACAAAGCAATCCTATGAAAGGTGGTTGACAGCTGTGTATGTTTAAGCATGTAGTAATGCTTATATTTAAATTCAGCATGTTTATATATACTACTGACAGAGTTTCTGTATATTATTGTGGTCTACAGGACAATAAATGAATTGAGTACAGTGATAAATTATGAATTAAGGATGTTTTTTGACAATGCTCATTTTATCGTGAACCATTCTGCAAATCTGAAAAAAAAAAAAAAAAAGTGGCCTACCTTCTATTTCGGCAGATGTGAAATTAGAGTCCACTAGGCATGGCACCTGCACCAATAAATGTGGGACCATCGATGCTATATCTGCATCTATTTTCACTTCTGTTGGAGGGGGACCACCACCTGTCGCAAGTTTCTCTTGGCGCTCCTTTGTTAACGCACTCCTCTGAGCTGATTTCATATTGTTCCATAATTTCTTCAATTTTTTTACATCCCTCTGAAACAAAAAAATATTAAGTATTTTAATCAACAAATATATTACAGTAATGTGACACGATTCCTGTACACTAGGCATGTCAAACTACCTTAAACTGGAAATCTTTTTCATTTGTTGGGCGTCATGCAGGCAGCAACATGTTGTTCAGCCCCAAAATTGTAAACATCTGCTCTAGACAGTTATAATTTTTTTGAATTTTTATGTTTGTTCGGTGGCGAGAGAAGTCACGAAAATTCCCTTGCGTGCTACCTGCGGCCAGCGGGCCACCAGTTTGACACGCCTACTGTACAGTATGGTCGCCTTTGAATAATGACCTTGTAAACATTACCTCAATCATGCTAGTCAAAAATGGCCTAACTTAGTGCTTTGCAGTCATAAAATAAAGAATGTGAAACTTTGTTTTCTGTCCTAATTCATTATTCCATCAAGACTGTAAACATGGGTCGTTTTCTCAAGAAGATAATCTTTCTGTTCTGATAAAATATCAAATTTGATAAGAACTGTTTAGTTTAGGGTAAGAAAATTGTAAACAAGTTAAAAGTTTTACTAAAGTCCACACCATATACCGGTAGGGCCTAAGCCAAATAGCAATGGGTAGTTGTGCAGTTAACTGGAACCTATGCAAAAATTGAAATCACAGTTCTTAAAAATATTTTATTTAGTAATTTCTAAAGTGTGGCAGGCCTAGACCATAAAAATAAGCACATTAATCGTACTGCACTGACATATTTTTTAAAACAAAACATAAGAAAATTGTGAGCCTATAAAATTTTAAAACACAGGAAATTGCAGTTTTGGGGAGCTAATAACGTATAGTTACATGCACAGCCACAGGATTCATGTTATGTTCCTACTAACAGGCCTATTAAAAGAACATCAACAAAATCATAGCAAACGCCAGTAAAGCATTTCTGGTGGTATATTTTTAAACATTGCGAACTTACCTGTGATGAGACGCAAAACGACTTGTTGAATTCCTCGACAATAGCATCCCATGCCGCAATTTTCTTTTTACAGCTGACTGCGTCTGTATTCTTATTTTCAACAACGTCGCAATACTTGGCAAGAATTTCCTTAAAAATTGTCCGTTCACTTTCCGTGTAGTGTTTGCTTTTAACCTCTTTTCCATTACCGTTCATTATATAATTTTAATTTGAAAACACGTGTACATGGAAGATGTTAATTTTATAAACACGCAAAATGGCAACCTTACCAGAATATATTTTCTATGTAAGTATATAATTACTACAGTTAAAGCTTCGTTAGTTTAAATGGAACATTTTTTTGTTCTTTAGTGTCACGTAAGGTTCTAAAACACCATATTAAACGTTTTTAATAAGATTTATAGTTAATATACGTTCTTAACACGGGAATTTTCACCCGATGTGTGTAAATGTTAAGCAGACAAGTATTAAATTTAGGTTTCTCATGTTGGTAATGAAAATTTAGCGATACTTATTCGGTTACTTCATCAAGTACTGCTTGGCCTAAACAAGTAGTGCTTGTTTAAGTAATACTTCATCAAGTAGGGGACTATGAATTCATTGCTGGAATAAGTAGTGCTTGAAGAATAAGCATTACTTCACGAAGTACTACTTATTTGCCAAACAAGCCTTCGACTATGAATTCCAGCCTTAGAGTTGCAGACTGTCAACAGATGTCAAGTGGTTGAAAGAAGCAGCTTGAAAGAGATATCACTTAACAGTAAATAGCCTCAACTGCACCAATGAATGGAGTTAATCAAAATCAATTTGTCAATCTGAAAAACTTTCAGTCTAGTCCCAAACATAGTTTTATCATTCAGTTGAAAAACTCCAGTTTAAGGACAATATTTTCAACCCCTCAAGAATCGTTATACTGAGATATTACTGTAAATTGAACTTATGCCTTACTTGTAACAAAGGGTATGACTCTGGGTTCATTGATTTTATATTACTAGTCAAGAGTGTACCTGGGAATCACTGTTAAACAGAGGACACATAATAAAACAAGCACTGAACAAAAATATTTAGGATAATTCTCCTGAAACTGAACCCACAAAATTATTACGTCTCTTGTTCGAAAATACTTAAACATACGCTGGTTGTGTATTTGCACAAGTGCTAATTCAACAATATTTACCTTCTGTTCATGTTTGCTGACTTTGCCGCACACCACTCGCATAAAAAATGTAATAACAAGAAAAAAACTGTGTCAAAATAAAATTCACCAATTGTAACTGAACACCAGTTTTTATAGAGTAATAGCAAGAAAGACTGTATAGTATCACCTCGTTCATACATTGCATGTCATTTTACGAAAACAGGGTGAAGCATAGTGTCGTCAGTCGCACAAAAAGATAATCCCTCCAGAGTAATTTACCAGGTGACGGAAAAACCCATTGGTCCCATGATGAGGGAATCTCTGACAGATAGCACACAGTTTAAACAAGACGCCACTTAAGGGGCATGCTTAGAACTGTACCGTAACATGAGAGAAGGTAAAATCTGCTAGGAAAAAAATTAAAATCAAGAAATGTTTTAATATTTACACATTTTTTTCAATAATGTGTGAAGGAAATAATCATGTCACAACCAATGACAGGTTCAAATTATGCAGGAATGCTTCATTTAAAATTCTAAACTGTGTAGTTAACTATCCAGCAAACACAAACTGTCAGCAAGACGTCTGCCTGCTGTCTGAACTGTCCTTCAGTGTCTGCAGCACACAAAACGACACCAGGCCAACACCGCCTTCTTGTCTTTTTCCAGACGCCAGTCAGCAGTCACTAAAAAGACACCTGCCTGATGTCCTCCTTCAGACACTCAACCAATTTGCAATCAAAAGACATCTGCCAGTTATCGGGAGGTTTTCTTTATCCAGACACCGGTTAGCTGTCTTTCTCCGACACTGATCCGACAATCGCCAAAAGATATCCGCCCATTACCGGCATGATGTCTTTTTCCAGACACTGGCAATCTGTCATGAAAAAGACACCGGTCAGGTGTATTTTTTACAACACTCAACCAACAGCAACAAAAAGATACTGGCCCATTACCGGCAATATATCATTTTCAAGACCCATG
This sequence comes from Medauroidea extradentata, assembly GCA_003012365.1. Classification (NCBI taxonomy): domain Eukaryota; kingdom Metazoa; phylum Arthropoda; class Insecta; order Phasmatodea; family Phasmatidae; genus Medauroidea; species Medauroidea extradentata. Next base: position 47,594 of record PNEQ01056524.1, read on the forward strand.
TTAGCTGTCATTAAACAGACAATCACAAAAAAGATACCGGCCCGATACAAACAAGATGTCTTTTTCCAAACACAGGTAGGCTGCAATTAAAAAGACAACTAGTAGACGACTTTTCTATGGCACTCACCTTACTGTCGCCAAACTATACCGACCAGTTACCGGCATGATGACTTTTCCCAGACACAGAATTACTGTCATTAAAAAGACAACAACGGGGTGCCTTTTTTATAGCAATCACCTAACTATCGCCAAAAATATACAAGCCCGATACTACAAAGAGTCTTTTTCCAGACACAGGTGAGCAAGCATTAAAAAGACAACCAGTAGATGTCCTTTTTATGACACTCACCATCGCCAAAAAGATACCAGCCTGTTACCAGCATGATGTCTTTCCCAGACACAGATTTACTGTCATTAAAAGACAACAAATGGATGTCTTTTTTATGGCACTCACCTAACTCTCTCCAAAAAGATACATTTCAAATACAGACAAGACGTATTTTTCCAGACACAGGTAAGCTGTCATTAAAAAGACTACCAGTGGATGTCCTTTTTATGACACTCACCAAACTATCACCAAAAAGATACCGGCCCGTTACCGGCATGTCTTTTCTTAGATATAGATTTACTGTCATTAAATAGACAGTCACTAGATGTCAGTTTTATGACACTCCCCAGCAAACACAAAGTGATGGTTAACTGTCAGCAAGATGTCTGCCTGTTGTCCAATCTGTACTCAAGTGTCTACAACATGATAAAAGACAGCAGGGAGTTAACAGTAAGATGTATTTTTTTAGATAAACATTAGCCGTCACGTAAAAGATGTCCGCTCACTATCCTTTCAAGACACTTAAAAAGAAATCGACAAAAACACTCCGGGCCAATACCGGCACAGTGACTTTTTACGGATAGTAGCCATCTGTCACGAAAGAGACACCGGCCCGCTGTCTTGACATGAGCTAGAAAATGCTGGGCCATTAACGGCTCAGTAACCTTTTTCAGACAGTGAGAAAATGTCACAAAAAAGATAATAGCTTGCTATCTCTTTAAGGTCGTCTAAAATATATTGGTACGAGGATGCCTGGTTGTTAACTGTGCAGTGTCCTTTTTCAGACAGCATATATCTGTAATGAAAATTAATGTACCAGTCTGCTGTGTTTTTAAGGACACTAAAAAAATATTGACAAGAAGATACCAAACAGTTAAAATGTGCTATGTCCTTTTCCAGACAGCAGATGTGTCGAGAAAAATGTACCAACCTGCTGTCGTTGTAACGACACTTAAAAGATATTGGCAAGAAAATACCGGGCTGTTAACATTTTGGTATTCTTTTCTGGACAGCTGTTATCTGTCACAAAAATTTAATTGCCTGCTATTTTTTAAAAGACACTTCAAATATATTGGTAGAAGATACCGGGCTGTTAACAATGGAGTGTACTTTTTCGTTCTACCTATAAAAAGATTCCAGCCCGCTGTATTTTTAAGGATGTATAAAAGATATAGGCAAGAAGAGATCAGGTCATTAATGACATGGCGTACACTTTCAGACAGTGGTTGTAAGTCGCGGGAATGATACTGACCTGTGGTCGTTTTAAGGAAATTTTAATGATACTTTTGAAATATTGAACGAACATTCATAAGCTATTTGCATTTTGATGGTTAACAGCTTGTGTATAAAAATACGTTAGTATTACATAAATTATTCAATTCCTAGTATATTACTGGCACATGGCACTAGTTCAATGGTTATGTGTTAAGTCGACTTCTAATCAACAATAAGAAAACCCAGTATACATTACCTGTCTGCAAACTCATCCTTAAATCAGCAGAATGCCTTGGAACAGTTACTTGTTGATATGTTTCATGTGTAAATGTCAACAAGGTGGAGTGGTGTAGTGGTTAGCACGATGGACTACAAATAAGAAGATTGCTGGTTTGAGCCCAACACATCCCATTCGTGTACCATCAAAATTTAATACTGCATGATTACATCAGGTACGTGGTGACATAGACAAAACACTAGAGAAAAATTTTTTAACATGCACGTGAAACTTTATGGAAATACATTTATATTGATGTTTGGCCATCTCCTGTCCTCCAAGTTTCAACACTCAGCCTTCAACGGCCCGGTGTCCTTTCCGACACTTAGCCTTCAAAGGCCCGGTGTTTTTTCCGACACTCAGCCTTCAACAGCCTGGTGTTTTTTCTGACACTCAGCCGTCAAATGTCCGGTGTCTTTTCCGACACTCAGCCATCACCGGCCTGCTGCATTTATGATACCGGCCATCGATCTTCTTTGCTAACGGCATAACATCTATTTTACATCTTACCGGTAGCCGTCCAGGCCATTAGTTTTGGTGTTTTGAAAGTCATCCAGCTGTTGCTGGTACTGTGTCCTGAAAGACATATAACCGCTACCGATCTGGTGTCCTGAAAGATATCCAGCTGGTACTTTTCTGGTGTCCCAAAAGACATCTGGCAGTTGACTGTCCAGTGTCCTGAAAGACGTCCAGCAGTCGCCGGTTCAGTACCTATAATGACGTCAAGCCTTCATCGGGCTGGTGTCCTGAAAGACATATAACCGCAGTTGGCCTGATGTCTTTTTGTCGTCTTGCCAGAATCTGTACAATGTCTTTCTAACTTGACGGCAAACTGTTTGCCGCTGGTCCAAAAAGACATCAGCTGGACTCCGGCAAAAGACATTGGCCTGCTGTCTACTTTTCCGACTAGCCACAGTGGGCCCGATTCCGGCTTGTACTCCTTGTGTTTGCTGGGTAGTTTCTATGAATAAAACCTCAAGAAAAACTACATTCATGTATAAAATAGCTGTTGGAAATTTTACAACCGAAACAGACACTAAAAATACTATAATTTAATGAGTTTAATATCTAACATTGAGAGATGATATTCCCTTGAACAATTTAGACGTACAGTAAGTCCTTGACCTACACTATACTGTTTTGGATTAACGTCCTATAAGGTTCAAATACCATATTTAAATTTAAATAGTCTCTGATTTTGAATAACGTTATTTACAATGTTCCCCGCACCTCTTTGGTTTAACCAAAACATTGAACATAAATTGAGGACAGTACAGTAGATTTACATTTTATTTGTTATGGGTAGTTATAGTGCAATACAAAAGTGTGATTCCCAATCTTTTCATATACTATGATAGTAGCTACAATCTTGCGTAGGGATACCATCTCTCAATATTAGATATTAAAATCATTAAATTATACTGTTTTTGAGTCTGTTTCGGTTGAAAAACCTCTTTCATAAAGCTTTAGGCATAGAGAGAAAATTCAGCACATACTCTGTATGGCTAACCAGGTGCAAGTAGGGGTATGAAGTTCACAAAATTACTGTATAAGGAGGAAAACTACTAAGTGCTAACATACAAGCTGCCAAACAATTTCATGCGAGCATGGTGTACGTGCGTGCCCAGCAAGCAGTGAACGACTACCACCACTAGTGCTGCTTCCTGGTTGCCTGGCAGAGAGTACAGAAGGCCAGCTGCTGGCTTGTCGCTCTCCCTCCAAACCCTCTTCATCCAGCTCAAGCTAGCCAGCATGCATGAGAAGAACAAGTTGTGCACACAACACACAGCAAAACACTGGATTTTCTATGATTTTTTTTGGGCTAAAACTGTGCTGCCTGTACATGCTGATGCATTTCAACAGTCTTTTGTAAAAAGAGGAATAATAATATGACTACAAACACATACATCTTATGACACATGTCTATTTTTTGTTTAATACTGCTGCTATTTAACGAACTAAAGCCACTGATTTAGGTCTTTGATCTGCTTGTACTATTTTCATGATAATTATTTTTTAGCCTAACATGATAGTTTTGTTGAAAGCTATTTTTTACCATGTTGGCTAATACTTCAAATCTAAAATACTATGGTTTCTGCTTTTTTATATAATTAATAAAATTTTCATTAATTGCCTTATTACTCGAAATCATATAATTTCTTGTCTTGAAAAAATATACTATTGTAGCAAAAACATTTTTTTTAAAAAACAGCCAAACGGATTTGTGTTACATGCTCTCCTGTAAGTTAAAAAAATATAATTATCACGAAAACAGTATAAACAGGGGTTCATGGACTTAAATAACTATGTTGAAAAGCTGGTAAGTGGTTCAACTAGTTTACCAAACTGTTACTTTTCACTGTTCGTCTGTGATAAACTCGCATGATACGGTGGCACATGTGCTGCCGGTTGACCAACTAATGTATGGCTGTACGCCGTGGGCGGTGTGTCTGAATACTTTTCAAGTCATTTTGATTTGTATGGCTGTTTTTAGACTGACGTAAATCTAGGACTTATTGTACTGTTTTGTTGATACTGTTGAGAGCCGCGAATATCTGGCTGAGTGGTGTAATAAGTACAGTGGCAGCAGAGCTAAAGGACCTCAGTGTGCTCAGTATGGCTCGTGTGACCTTGAGTGGCACCACTGCAATCACCTGCACATCGCAATTATCGTGCGAGCAGCATAAGCTGACATAGCATCTGCAAGAGCATAGAGGTTCGGCGTACTTTGTAACTCTTATGTTACCTTATAGCGGTGTGTGGTGGTGGACACCTGTACACCGATTACGAGTAACAGAAGATAAATTTGTGCAGAGTATTCCTGTTGGTACTATATTTTGCAGAGTGGTGCTAGACCTTGACACCCTTCCAGGGTGTTTGAGATAAAAAGGCTTGCCATGAAAATTCGAGACTTAAGAGTAAGGAAATAAAAGAGATCTGCTGCAGAGTCAAGAGAGTTTTTGGCTGACAGGTGCCTGCTGATAGTTAAAGTGATAGTGACGAGTAGCTAGAAGTATTGGGTTGCAAGAAGTGTTTCATGATGTCAGGCGAGATGGATTGCAGCAAGTAGTGTGCGAAGGTGTTTCTGGACTCCTAGAGGTTCATCTATGCTCGTGGATTGGGTCCACCATTATGAATAATTAGAAAAATTTTCCATGTACAGAGAACTTGTATAGATTTATTATTTAGATTTTATAACCTGTATGTAAATAGTCGTTATTTGTTCTGTTTGACATTCATTCTGATTAATCATTATTGACATAGGTTTTTTTTGTATAGATAGTTGTAAATAAATTAGGTTAGCTTTATTTATTTTCTTTCTTTTATCAAAGACCTCCATACCCAAATGTACCTAGCCCCAACTTGAAACAATACATTGTTTAAGATTACATCTACGCAGCATAACCAAAATATTATTAAATTTTTTATTGATCCAACAGACAATTAATATAGCATGTCCAATACAAATGCATAATAAGCACAACACTGAAATCCTGGACTAAATTAGAGACAGAAATGTAAATGGCAAAATGTATGACATGTTACATACGCAATGTAACAACACTGCACAGATAAAGTCCCTTCTTGGATTCCACATCCAAGTGTTATTTTATGTAAGTTATGTCAAGTAAACATAGAATCATATTTGGACTGCTCGGGATATTAACCTGCACTCATAATATGCAAATCAGAACAATAGTAGTATGATGAGTAACATATTTATGGAGCTATATGGCCACATTGTGCAGGCAAAATGTCTTAGTTTAAAATAACAATTTGCCTCAAATACTCTTATTTCCAATTTATAGTGGTGTGTTTATTGTACATTTTGTTTCTGGACATTCTGTACACAAAATGCCAACTACAGTTACTGAAAACACAAACTTTGCAAATCATTGTACACTTAGTTCTTAACTTTAAAGCATTGTATAAGAAATTATGATACCCTCTACGAACATTTATAATAATTTATTATAATCTCTGAAACCTTTATGCACAATCTGGTGTAAATTTTTTTCATCCATTAACTTTATTTTTCTTTGTACTGCCGCCAAGTAGCTAAGGCTAAATTGGTGAACTTATACCAAAACATTACATCTATCAAACCAATATTTTTATAAATTATAATTCTACAAGGTCAGAATTTTTTTTCAATATTAGTGTGCACACAAAAAAAAAAAAACAATGCACATTACATTGTCTACAGTTATAACAGAACGTGTTATAGTTTTACACTTTCAGAATTTTAGTAGGTCTACTTAGTTATTTATTACATCACTTATACTTGATGCACCAACCAACAAACTTCAGAACCCAATTAGTTAATAAAATAAAGGACAAAAAATAAACTCTACAAACAATTAATATCAATACTGATGTGGCACTGAAATGTAATGTTCGTACCTAAATGATATATTTCTTGCAGTTTTAATTATTTTTTATATGTTAGTTACAGATTACCTTTTAGAACACAATATATTCATCTCTTTCTACACACTTTATTTGTAAGAATGACATGTGCCTAGCACACACCCTCAAAATGGTCTGTCTGCTGCACTGTGTCTATTAAGTGTGCACCAGTGAATTCAGTGTGTTCCAGGCCTGCACCATATACATCAATAAGAAATTATGCTTTCATTAATGTATTTCCAAAATTACTTTTTAATTTAAATGTTTCAAACATCTTTTAATATTTTTCTAATATTTTTAAATGTCATTGTTTACTTTGTTCAACATGTTTTGATAATGTCATACTGAATTTTTCTACATAAAAAAATTTCAAAAAAGAGAAATGCTTGTATAATTTCAATTGTTTTTTTAACTATTCTTATGTGTTTTATATTATCTATTGAAGCAGGCATTTAACTTCACCTGTATTTTCTTTGTAGCCTCGTACTTTTTCGCCGCACTGCCCACTGGAAGGCACTGAGCTCCAAGCCAGCATCACTGTTCTGGCTATCTACCAAGGCGGTCTATTTGTTTATTTTTTTATGGTGAGTAAACTGCATTACTAGTCTTCTGCTTTTTAGTTTAGTTGTTTTATCACCCCAACCTTATGGATGGTTAAGGTGCCGGAGGCCACTCTTTGGAAATGTTTAATATATGTGAGTGCACTGTGGCTTGGGGATTGGCCTGAAGAAATGCCCATTCACAATTTGTAGGGAGCAACTTCATCATTGTGGTACCTACCCTGCCCCATGGTCATCAGCCTACTACTATGAGAACTCATCACCCTAATTCATCAGAGAGGTTTCACTCATGGCTTCCCACTATGCACCCTTCCCATCATCATGTACATCTCCTTTTAACTTCATGCTAGCCAGTCTATTTCCACCTTTACCCATTGCACCCACATCATCTCTGGTGTATCAACTGCACACACTCTAACTACCGCTATTTATTTCCTATCCCAGCACCCACACTCCCATTTTCAGATGCCACTGCAATGTGGGGCCTATATCAGTTATCATATCTAACAACATCCCTTTTGTCAAGGCTAACTTGGATGAACATACGCTTGCAGATCTTGTGTAGCACAAAGCAAGCTATTATAATTCTTAAATTTTTTTCTCATTGAGAAAAATTTGCTGATATTAAAAATTTTTGATCGTCCCACTCACTAATGTTTTTTCACTGTAAGCACATTGCACTGTGACATGCCATTAAGTGACATTATCAGGTATTAGAGAAAGAGGTACAGACCAAGTGCAAAGTCTTGAGATGATACGGTGATTCACACACAATAGTAAACAGAGAACGGCTGACTGTCACATCATAAAAACAGGAATTGTCTAAATAATAAGAAAGTATGTGTTTTAAGAATAGGAATTTGTCTAATTTATGTGATTATTGTTATGTGTAAGAGTTGTCATATACAAGATGAGTCTTCAACATAAACAAACTCAGAGGGAAAGCAAATTTCGGAAATAATAATTGAGGGAAATTATATGCACACAGTTCTAGACATAATTCACAAGGGTTGCAACTACCTCATAAGTGGAGATTGGAAATGTCCAAATGCACAATAAATGTCAGTTAATTTTGTTTGTATACAGGTAAATAGTGTAAAGATAAGACACCACAGAATATTATTTTACAAAAAGTAGACTTCTTCATACATTAAGAAAGTGTTGGCTACCACACTTTTCACAGCTTAGTGAGGTGGAGCAAGGTTATATGGTGAATACACATTTAGAAAGTTATGGGTTCAGTCCCAGCACCACCATTGTAATTACAATTCTACATGGTTTACTGAAATCACTACACTGCGAATGTTCAGGTAGTTTCTAAGTAAAGGTCATCTCCAAGTCCTTACCCAGTTCTAGTTCCACTGAGCTGTCTTCTGTGTGTCTTTTTTTAATAATGTTGACTGGCAACCAAATGTAATATACTAAAAACACAGTCATGCACAACAGTGTTTCAGACAGCCTATCTCCCAGGCAACCACATCTCCACTTCCCACTGAAAATATGACACGTGGAATTAATTAAGATAACAGAATTAGTTTTCATGCCCTCTTGTTTCCACTGTTCTAGAAATATTAATTTTTTACAGCTTAACATAGTAGAAATTCAAAATAAGTTAGGCAGTTTTGTTTAAAATCATCATCTGCATGTTGCCAAAGTTTTGAAGGTAGTAAATACTGTGGTTTTAGCTAATTATGTAAATAACTAAATTCTGGTAACATTGACTTTTTAGCAAAAACTGTATAATTTCTTTTAATTAATTAGCTGTCACTGCAAAAACCATTTTAAACAACATTGCCAAACAGACTTTTGATACCTGCTCTTGTTTAAACATTAAAAAATAATTATCACAAAAAAGTAGATACAAGAGAGCATGACCTTAACACCCAGGCAATATTTTTTATTTATTTTAGCATAATGAATACTGAACATATCACATCAAATGGCTTTAGAAAAAAATAATAATTTTGTACACTATAAAAGGTAACAACATCTATTTAATGTATTAAGGGGTCTATTTTCTGAAACATAATTTTTTAAGGATATGTACTTTTGCACCTTTCACCTACTCACAACATTAAATGCCTTAATGACATATACTTTTCATTTTATTGTGACTTTAAACATTTCTAATCACTACCTTTAAAGCCGTCTACCACCCTCATAAATTATATTAGATACTTACCACGTTGCAGGTAAGTTTTCCCGAATTATTTTTCATTAATAGATTGCACTCCCGCTAGGATAATATATGTTAACAACACTGTGTGTATGTATATATATACACATACATATATATACACACATACATGTGTGTGTAAATGAAAATGTGAACCTCTTCTGTGGCTGCAAAAGGCGGGCTCAACATAAATTATGAGAAGAACCAACAACGTGACGGTTTGCAACACACCAAAAAAAATTAATAATCCAAGCATGTGAAAACGGGATTACCACAAAAACACAAAACATTAGGTTTATATATTTAATTTTCCAAAAGTAAAATTTTTAGTAGGTAAGTGCAGAATTCACATATCTCATTAAACTCTTTATGATTAAAAATTCAAGAAACACATGTGGAATTTATGTACTTATTAGATTGGCAGCGTGAAGTGGTGCACCAAAAACTCTTTACCAATTTTCTGCAAGTTACAATAAATCCTAAAAATAAATAATGATCTCATATAACATACAATGGGTATAAGTCTGTCACAGACGCGTCTAACATTCAACTTGTCGTGTTCAATATAAACAATACACAAATTCCAATCATAAGTAAAACACAGTCCAGTACGATGTATTAGAATCATAAACAATAGCAAGTCACATCAGTAGGCTCAAAATTGAAAATCATAAGTCACTGATCAGGAAATTCAAAACATCAAAAAACAGTATATTAAGCTTGAAAAAGCGCCACACAACATACAGCAGAAAGACCAAAGGTCACGATGGCACGTAAAGCAAAAAAATTACTGAAGCTACATATTATGTAAAATAAATTGTAAACCAAAAAAAAGACAACACCATACCTAAACCTGTCATCATCACGTCCAAAGTGAAATTTCACAAAGTAACAACCAAAAAATTAATTTAAAAAACACTGTGCTGGGGTTTCTCCCCACCGGACATGACTTGGTGCTTTGACCTGGATTAACGGGAGCAATAAACTACTTTTACGGCAGCAGACGTGTGTATGCGCGCGCTGGACGCTGGGGTGTGGAACTGATACCTTCGGCCAAGCTCGGGCCGCCCTCCCTCTCCTGGCCCTCCCCTCCTTTCCTTGGCCAGCGTCAGCTGATGACCCGCCGCAGAGAGGGACTCTGGTCTCCGCCTCCGTTCATGAAAGGTCGTGTCCTTCTCGGCACTCCGTCGGTAAGTGTACGGTTTTGGTTCAGGTGCACGGGTCCTCATCTTGTTGCCGGCTCGGTAAGCCGCGTATTTACCCTACTTTATTTTCTAGTTTCTTTAGGTTTGATTAATCTATTATGATGTACCGGCGGCGTGTCGAGGGGGCCCGAATCTAATTGCGACATTGATTTGTATGGGCCCTTCAGGCCGTGTTGTGGGCAGTTAAATGTGTAACCTTATGTTAACTATTGTACACCCTTCCCTATATCATTGTATGTAATGGGTGGTAATTGATAATACATAGTTTCCACCCCTGTATTATCTTGTTTGGTTATTTCGTTGTGTTTACACTCTCGGGTAACTCGAACCCTTTTGTCTCTCGTGCCCAGAGTGTGGTACAATAAACTGCGTGACTCTGCCGAGGGTTTGTGTCCCGAGCAAGGGTTGTCACATTTTCCGTTAGCAAGATACTTGTGGGGTTGTGGCCGAACAGTGTCAACATGGCACATTCCGCCGGAAGGTGTGATTTTGTTCATAGGATGGGTTACTTGGAACTTAGGGAGTATTTACGCGAGTCCGGGGTTGAGTTTGAGAATACTGAAGATGTGACTGTGTTGCGCATTCGCACAATTGCATATGTAAATTAGTTGCGTTCCATTGAACAGTTGAATTTGGGGAGTAATGTATTTCCCCACTCATGGGCCTGTTACTGTGGCGCAAACTGTTTTAATTGCGCGTTTAAAGGGAGTAGGTATTTTGAGCGTTGTTCAGCCAAAGGATGTGTTGCGCTTCTTGGTGTCAGTAGATCAGGTGTACGGCAGTATTCCCGGTACCAATGATTGCGCATTTCTGACGTGTTTGTCAACTTGCTTGGAGGGACATGCGGTTTCTATTTTAAGCGATGTGTTGCGTGATGCGCAAGGCTACGAGGAGTTTAAAGATCGATTACTACAGCACGCGGGTTCCGCGGCCGTGTGGTCGCGTATTAAACGGAAGTTTGTACATAGATTTCAGAGACCCGACGAGACAGTGTCAGGATATGTACAGGATGTGCGATGTTTCACTGCTGCTATGAATCTCACTAGGGCTGAGACTAAATTTGGTTCTAGCATAGTCGATTGCCTTGCGTCCAAGGCACGCCGACACAGGTTTGTTCGTGCCCCGCCCACTTCCTTTGAGGATTTGCGTTTGTTAGCGCTTGATATCGAGAGAGAGCTAGAGAACGAGCATGAGTATTTTCGCTTGGTTCCGTCTGTGAGATCCGCTCGTCCTCATGTTGTGCAAGCTGTTGGTGGAAATGTTAATGTTTCGCACATTTCTGCAGCGGTAGTTGGCGCCTCGTCGGAGTCTGAGGTTGTGTCCTCTCGTGTTGATAGTGCCTGTAGTGGTTCTGCTCCTGTCACGCATCGCTGTGCAAATTGTTCGCAGTCCGGGCATTTGTCCTTTTAATGTTTCTCTCAGTTAGTGCGGCCTGCTTTACGGACTTGTTTCCGTTGCGGTCGGGTTGGGCATATGCGCGCTGCTTGTCCGGGAAACTGAAGAGTGCTCTTCGTGTGCGTGCTGCAGAGAGTTACGACAGGGTTCATTTTAATGCGCGCACGGATTGCTATGTGTTGTTGTCGTGTTACGGCAACGACAGGGATGCTCTTGTTGACACCGGAGCTACTCATTCTTTCGTTCGCAAAAGTTTTGTATCGGCTCTGTTAACAAAAAATCCGGGTTGTAAGATTACATCTACTGATTCCTTATCTTTGTCGACGTGTGTCGCGAACGGCGACGTGGTCAAGTGTACTCGTGTAGTGCATTTGCATTTCAAAATACATCGATTTTCATGGACTTTCAGGTTTTGGGTCTTAGACAATCTCGTAGCAGATGTCGTCCTAGGTGTCGATTTTTTGAGCCACGCTCGTGCAATTATTGATCTAGACGGTCGTCAACTTAGGTTTCGTTTTGCGCCTAATTCCGTGTGCCCTTTGATCTTTCGGGTTTGTTTTTCCCCCGCTCCAAGTGGTCGTATTGCCTCCCTTGACTCGCATCAGGCTGGCGAGGTTCAAAGGTAATCGAGTAAATTTCCAGATGTTATCACGACGCGCATTGGGAGTTGTAATGTACTCCCTTATAGGTTTAGGGTGACTGACGACATTCCCGTGAGACTCCCACATTATTCTCACAGTCCGCCAAAATTGGTGATCATGCGGTCGATTATCGAGAAGTTTTTGTCTGAAGGAGTTATTTCTCCGTCTACGTCGGAATATGCTTGTCCTGCCTTTTTAGTGAAGAAAGGAAGTAGTAATAAGTACCATTTTGTGACGGATATGTCGCAAGTTAACCATAAGATCCACTTAGATTCCTTTCTGGCTCTTACTGTTGACACTGCATTACAGTACCTCGGCAAGGCTAAAATATTCAGTGTAATTGACTTGAATTCTAGCTTTCATCAATGTCTTTTACACCCAGAGAGCCGAAAGTATACTGCATTTTGTACCCAATGGGCGCAATTCAAATTCAACCGCATACCTATTGGCGCATGTTTTGGCACACAGGCCTTGTCTCGTGTGTTGGACAACGTATTGTCAGACTTAAAGTTCTAATTTGTCTACAATTATATTGATGATATTATTGTGTACAGTAACTCTTTCGAGGAACATTTGATACATATTGCAGATGTCTTGAGTCGTTTACGGCAGGCTGGACTTACGGTTAACCCCTCTAAGTTTACTTGGGCGGCCCAGTCAGTGAAGTTTTTGGGGTATGTGTTGTCCGAGGGAAAATTGTTGATGGATCCAGGTAGAATAAGTTCTATTGTGAACTTTCCGCGACCGAAGACTGTCAAAGGTGTATCCCGGTTCATCGGGATGATGGGATACTATGCTAGGTTTATTCCCCGATTTGCTGAGCTTGCCTCACCTTTGAATCAGCTGCAACGCAAGAATGCGCCTTTCGATTGGGGTGATGAGCAGGAGCACAGCTTTAATGCTTTAAAAGTGTTTGGCTGCAGCACCATCCTTACACCTAGCCGACTTCGATGCACGTTTTGTTTTGAACGTAGATGCATCCAGCATTGCGTTGGGTGCCGCGTTAGGTCAGATGAGTGACGGCGAAGCAGTTCCGGTTGCTTTTGCCAGTCGCGCACTGTCAGATTCCGAACGACGGCTTAGCGCTTTTGAAAAAGAGGCGTTGGCTTGTGTGTGGGGAACAAGTAAGTTTGACACCTATTTGAGAGCAGTAGAGTTCGACTTGTGCACCAATAATCAAGTGTTTCTTGGTTATTTGGGCACTCGAATGATTTTGGTAAGCTCGGACGTTGGGCTTTTCGACTGTCGAAGTATCGTTTTACCATACGACATTTTACTGGTGCAAGCAACGTGGTGGCGGAAGCGATGTCACGGATGTATTACACCGATGATTACGTTTGCGAACCCGAAGAACTGACAGCAGTGTGTTTTGCGTTCACCATACATACATCATTTTATACCCGCCTTCAGGCCACTCAGGTGGAAGATCCCGAATGCCAGGATATCGTTTCTAGGTTGGAACAAGGTGATGTTCTTCACTATGATGGTTTGTTGCACTATGTGGGTCGACGTCGACGCCTGCGGCGATTGTTTGTTCCAGCTGCCAGTCGACCAGAACTGATAACTTATTTTCATGCTTCCTCCTTTGGGGGTCATTTAGGTCACGCTTGGATTTCAGTAAGATCAGTGCTCTTTTTTTTGGCCAGGTATTTATCGCGACGTCCGGGAGTATGTACGTCACTATGAATTGTGTCATCGCGCAAAGGCTGCACGTAACATGAAAGTAGGATTGTATTTGGTTGACCAGGTTTCCTTTTCCTGGGAAACTGTACATTTTGATGGCTTTTGGGCCTTTGGTGCGCTCTGGTAAGGGAAATGTGCAAATTCTCATTGTTATGGACGTGTTTTCTAAATTTGTCATCATGATTCCCATGCGAAATTTGAAGAGTGCTTCGGTGGTGCGGTTGTTGACTGAACGCGTTTGGGTAGTGTTTGGCCCGCCGGTCAATTTAGTGACAGATAATGCTACCTATTTCTGTTCCGGTGTCTTTAAAGACATGTGTTTCCGCTGGGCAGTTAATCACTTCACCTCGAGCCCCTACTACCCTTGTGGGAACCAGGTGGAACGATTTAACAGAAATCTCAAGACCACCTTGGCGGCGATGTACCATGGACGACAGCGTGACTGGGATGAGGACCTAGACCTCATCACCCTGGGTTTCAACGCTTCGGTGCATGGTGCCACTAAGCAATCTCCTGCACGTGTCTTCTTGGGCCAAGACCTCGTCCATCCCTTGTTGAACGTTTGGGGTGTGCCCTCACCGTCCCATCCGTTTTCAGACCGTGAGCGGGAACTCCTTAGCCATGAGGTTCTTGGCAATCTAACTGAAGCTCTTGCTCGTCTACAGCATCATGTGAATGCGCAGCGTATTCCTGCTGATTTTCAGGCAGGTCAGTTAGTGTACTGTAAGTCTTTCGCTCTCCCGTCTCATGTGCTGGATATTGGAAGCAAATTGTTGTTGCAGTTTGCGGGTCCATACCAAGTGGTAAAGTTGTTGGGTCCAAATTCTGTTTACTTGAGTGATCCTGTGTCGGTAGCGATTGTGCGTAAAGCGCATGTTTCACATTTGAAACACGCTCCTGATAATGATGATGTGTGATTTTTGCTTTCAGGATGATAGTTTTTTCCGGTTTGGATTGTTTCGTCACGCCTTGTTCACAGTTCTGCGTACCGTAGTTAGTAGTAGCATTTTTGGGCCCGTAGTTTGATTGGAGGCGTTGGCTGGGGTCATGTGCATATGCCTGTGATAGGGTGTAGTGTTTGTTTTTAGTGTGATTTGATTGTGTTTGTAATGTTAGATATGTTTGTCATGTTTGTAGAGTTATATGTTGGGTATGTGTTGTGTTTGTAGTGGCCACTTGTTTGTTCTGTGTTAATGGATATCCACATGCGCGTACATATCTTCAGTTTATGAAACTATAATTTTGAGGGCACATTTGATATCAGTATTACGTGAGGTATGGCTAGTTATCATATACTGGTATTTTTTTATTGAATTTGTGCCCTGTATTGCTATTTTCATGCGTTTGTTCAATGTTTCTTGAGGTTTTAAAACGCTTATTACTTAGTACCTGATTAATCAATTGTGATACATAAATGTGTAGCATTTAGGATTTTTATATCTTTGGTGTGTACTATGGTTTGATTGTAATTCCTGTACTGTTTTGTCAGTATAATTCTTAACGTGTTCATGATATTGAAGGGTTTTCAGGTAATGTAATTTTGTAATACTGGATATTATATTGTTGTTTTCCTTATTTTTCATGCCCACAACGTTCGAGTTCTGGTGCCGAGGCGGTTTTCCTGAATCCAATCAATTCCCTGTCCTTTGCGGCGGTTGGAGTGGCGTCTCCTACTGGAAACCCCCCCTCAGCGCTGACGAAGAGTCGCTGTCCGTTTGGGAGTGTGTGCCCCCTGACATTGTGGACTTGCTGTTGGTGAGATCTCCCCATTTATTGGAAATTCCCCCAGTACTGTTGTTGTTAGGCAATTGCCTGTGGACTTCGTTTGCTGGACAGTTTCTGGGTCGTCTAACTCTTGAATTATTGCGTATCTGTGAAGATTGTGTTCCCCCCTAACGGCGTTCAGGGAGGGGGAATTTGTGCTGGGGTTTCTCCCCACCGAACATGACTTGGTGCTTTGACCTGGATTAATGGGAGCAATAAACTACTTTTACGACAGCAGACGAGTGTGTGCGCGCACTGGACGCTGGGGCGTGGAACTGATACCTTCGGCCAAGCTCGGGCCGCATCGGAACTGTTCGGGCTGCCCTCCCTCTCCTGGCCCTCCCCTCCTTTCCTTGGCCAGTGTCAGCTGGTGACCCGCCACAGAGAGGGACTCTGGTCTCCGCCTCCGTTCGTGAAAGGTCGTGTCCTTCTCGGCACTCCATCAGTAAGTGTACAGTTTTGGTTCGGGTGCACGGGTCATCATCTTGTTGCCGGCTCGGTAAGCCGCGTATTTACCCTACGTTATTTACTAGTTTCTTTAGGTTTGATTAATCTATTATGACGTACCAGCGGCGTGTCGAGGGGGCCCGAATCTAATTGCGCTATTGATTTGTATGGGCCCTTCAGGCCGTGTTGTGTGCAGTTAAATGTGTAACCTTATGCTAACTATTGTACACCCTTCCCGATATAATTGTATGTAATGGGTGATAATTGATAATACATAGTTTCCACCCCTGTATTATCTTTTTTGGTTATTTCGTTATGTTTACACTCTCGGGTAACTCAAACCCTTTTGTCTCTCGTGCCCAGTGTGTGGTACAACACAAAATACTAGATTTGAACAATTATACTAAATGTACATGACGGCAGCCACCTTGCCATTATGGGGGAACAAGTATCCAAACAAACACACAACACAAATGGAGTTGGTAGAGACTTACATGTTAGCTGGATTCGTAACAAAGAAGAAATGAAAGATTGGACCAACACAAACACACCAGTAAACCTAAATTGTGCATGCGCAGTGAAGACGAGAAGGGGAAAACTAGAGAACAGAAGTCAACTAGGGAAAGCAAAGATATCGCGAACCAAGCCAAAAAAAAAACTGTACGGTTGATGATAGTTCTAATAGAGTCTGCTGAGGGACACCGTCGTCACACTGAACACCAGATGATGCAAATTAAATAAAGTCAAATGTATCACATATTCAGAACACTAGAAAAATTAGGCTCTTAGTCCAAGAGATTTCATGAGATACAGACTGGTGAGTGGACTATCAGAGATAAAGGGCAAAATCCAGGTCAGTCCCGGACATATTTTAAGGGGCAAGAAGTACAAAAAATCAAATAATTTCAAAGCAAATGATGAGGTACAGTGACCTGCAAATCAACTGTTTTAATCTCAACCAGAAGAAACACAAATAATATTTTTTGTATTAAAAATCAGGACCGCTTAAACAATACATTTTAACTTTTAATGAATAGTAACTCGGCAAAAATTAAAAAAAATTGACATTTTAACTAACTAACTTAAAATACATTCATCAGTGTGTAGCAATTACACGAAGGTGGTTGTTTCCATATTCTTATGCTGAATTTATGTAATCGAACATAAAAAAAAGGAAAAATCTGTTAAGAAATCTGCTGGGGTTCACCACAAGCAAGCAATTGTAACTTTGGCCACCACTGGTGAGGACATTAACAGATGTTAAGTGTCCGTACAGTGGTTAGGGGCTCTGACATAAATCTACGTTCTATTTCTCTAACCCAGCTGCTTAAATGGTTTCAAAAAAAGAGGAGGAAAATTCTAGCACACTCTTAAGTCAATGGTACAGTAAACGCACCACAAAGAACACTGAATTATTAGTCTAATACTGCACAATTAAAATTGTAAATGTTAGTTTTGTGGTGGCTTGGTTAAAAAAGTTATGCAATAGTGATCAGATACTATAAAAGTAATACCACCTGTATAGATAATACTGGGTAGTTCCATTTTAAATCAACATAATTTTAAATATTCAGTTGCTGAACAATTTTTTATTTTCATAAAATTTTGCAAGTTTTTGAGACATACTTTCTACAGCACAAAAATAATTTTTTTAGATTTTTAGTGACTATAATTTTTCAGATTGATGCATTATTAGATTCAAATGTTCACTAAAATTGGCTGTTAAGTACTTTTTGCAATTGACTGTGATTTGTGGATTGCATCACATCTTGAATAATGCAAAAAGTTGAGTAGTTTCCGATATGCTCAATATTTTTTAATTATGGACACCACAACAAAGGTTGATATTTTTTTATGATTAAAGCCTAGCGTAATTAGTAATTGCTATAATAATATCAACCTTTTTTTCAGTCCTTCACTGTAAAAACAATAGCTTGAACTTTAGAAAAATTAAAAATTTGACATTTTTGAGGTCAAATATTTTTATATGGGACTGGTGATAAAATTCTAGAAATAATGTAAGCTATACTCCTTTCAGTATATATTAAAGTAATAAAAACACTATGTTGTTTTTTTTAATGCTTTTGGGAGAAAAAAAATATTTGAAAATATGTAAATATTCAATGTTAAAGTGGATAACAAAGGACAAAGTTATAAATATTTTTTTTCAAATAACCCACAAACTGAAGATGTGTAAATTTAAAACTTAGATATTATATGAGCATATATGAGTGCTTTATTGCATACACATAGCAACAGAAGTTTATGTGAGGTAATACATAATCTGACAATTTTAGAGTATATGAATGCAACTAGCAATATAAATTAAAATTACCTTACAAATCAGTAGAAAATGTAAACACTTCAACTCTCACACAGTTTTATGAATGTTTAAAAGTCTGGAAAAAAGTTCATTCTTTTCATCCATGATGATGTGAGTTCAAGCATTGTGCGTGAACAACTCGGTGGGACTTAAATTCGGAGAACATTAGTATGCTCCACCCAAAACTATATCTTCTGGTTTGAGTTTGAAGGATGATACAGGTCCAGCTGGATGAAAGTATTGAATCAAGTATTCCCTATCATCAGTCTGTGGATCGTGACATACATCTTCAACCTTGGCTAAACACCACAAGGAGTCATACATACAACAAATATAGTCACTTCTCTTAGGATACACATCAAGGGATAACTGAGCATCATTCTTTGTGATTTGAACTATTATATTTTCACTTGAGTATGATGTTTGACTGATTTGTAAATGTTTACAATCAAGAGGTTTAAATGCATGATTACTGCATGTAATTGGTATCGTCATTGCTTTTTCAAACCGTGAATTCGGGAATTTGTTTGATTTGTCTATTTATTCCGAGCTCACATGAAAGTAATGAATCCATTGAATGTTACGCTAAAAAAAGTTGAACATGTCATGGGAAGTCAATATATGGCCATGATTAATCCTTTATAAACTCACCTTTCTCATTGTACATTTTGTAGTAGCCCCAACTCCATCGAAAGGCCCCTTCCCGTATGCTGATGCAAAAACTTGCCACTCTGCTTGTAATCCAAAATCTTCACTGTGGTAACATAAGTTAATGAAATTCTTTTTGTTTTTAAATTGACCTGCTACACCATCCGTAAAGTACAACACTTTTTGTATGTCTGAATAAGTAGTTGTTATGTGGGTAAAGTAAGACTTTCTTAAAGGAATAAAAGGTAACTGTGTTATGAGCAATACAATCACTGATGAAACAGAAGCTTTTGCAGATCACATAGTCATTAACTTTGATATACACTAAAAAGGATGAACAGTTGCTTGAGAATTTGACCAGTGATAAGACTGGACCTCATCTTGCATGACAAAAGAGAAATTTTCAGAAAAATCTGCAAGTATAATGCAAGTGTCACTTTGAAGATTTTGCTTCTTCTCTTTCAAGAACAAGGACTGTTGTTTTGAAAAGAAATTGTGCACTTTCAACTTTTGCATCTTTTCATCAAGACTGTCCACAAAAACTGAAAATGACATCACTATAGTGACTAACTCACATCTATCAGTAGAGAACTAATGTTTGAAGGAAACTTCAGCATCTGCTTCAAAGTCTACCCAGAGCATCTTTAACAGGTTTAAACCCAGGAGATGAGAGACGTGAGTTACTAATACATTCCTCACTCCATACATGTCACAGACAGCAATTTCAATAATATCTTTATAGGTAAGTTGTGTGTTTATGCTAGATAACATTAACTTCAGATTCTGATGTGCAACACAAACACATACAGAATGTATGCCACTTGAGCCAGCTAATACACACCATTTAGGCCTCAGTTGTGCAAAATTTTAAGAAACCAATATTTGATTCTGGTTGAATTTCGTTAAATTTGTAATATAATTCCTTTAAATTACACAATATTAGTAATTTTGGAACTTTTTCCTTTATGCTAGCTACTTTTACTGATATGCAGTCTTTCATACCTGCATTACTCTACTGTTTTCATCATTACTATAAAAATATTTTAGCATTCCTTTACATTCCTCAGTCAACATGTTTTCAGGTTTTTTATTTTCAACTTTAGGTTAAATGCCGTATTTTTCAGTTAACACTCTGCTGTTTCTTGCTAGGTATTGACTAACATGGAATTCTCCTTGGATTTTTCGGTAGCTCCATGATTTAGAAGCCAAGACTTAGAATTAGAATTTTCTCTTGAGCTGTTTTCGCTGATTCTACTTTGACTTTGAGCTCTTCAATTAAAGTTCGATATTCGAAAGCCAGGTCAGTGGTATCTGCAATGTTTTCTTGATCCTCAGGTACATAAAATTCAAAAGTCTGTGAGAGTTTTTTTTTTTTAACTGCAGTTGAAATTTTTTTACTTTATTTTTCACAGCAATTGGTTGTTTGTAATTGCTAAGTTTTGAATTTTTATTGGGGAAACACCAAGAGCAGAATAAACTTCATATACTGATTCCACTAACACATATTGAGTTTAAAAACACTTCTTCATCTGTATCAGAATTAGGCGTATTGTCATTAAAATATTAAATTTTAGAGAAGCAATTTGTACACAACACTTACCAGGAACAAGTGATTGGTTGTTTGGTGCATATCTAGTGTAATCTGTCAAAGTGACTTCTTTATAGCTTTATTGTGTACATTAAATGGGTCTGAACACACTTTACCATAAATATGTGAAAACTTTTCCAGAATTTTTTTCGTGATATGTACACACACATTTTAAGTCTTTAGATCCAATTCTTAAATTTCAACAAATTTTGTTCGTTAATGTTAAAGTTGTAGCATAAATGAATAAATAATTATAGTTTTGGATAACTATATAATAATCAGAAAATATTATTTTCGTACAACTTAATCCAGAAAGGATTATCCAGAAATCAACAAATCAATATCAGTCAATACAATAATCTTTTTTACATAGAGTACACAAAATGAAAGTGTACTATAACATTCCCCCTCTTATTAAAAGAATAAGTTTAAATAATCATAAGGTATTTAAAAATATTACAGGACGTGATATGAGTCGTCCTGAACGAGAAATTGTCTCTTTGTGTATGCGTGTATCAGTGCTTACGTTTGATGAGTTTTTTTATAGCTTTACTTTTGATCATATCATTGTTGGTCTTGTTCATATTTGAACTGATTTTCTGAGTTTCACTTTGTAAAACTTCCATAAAAGCAGGTTTAAGACGATCTATGGAGATGCGTCGTTTTTTACCTCTTCCGTCTTCTATGTCGAAGAATTTTTCTTGACGTTTAAAACGAGGTAAGGTCCGTCATAAGGAGGTTGTAGTGAAGTGTGCACAGCGTCGTGACGAACAAAAACATGTGAAGCGTGTTAACGTTCAGGATGGACTAATGTTGTCTTGGTAGTGCGTCTTGAGGTGGGTACTGGTTTGGATTTAAAAATAGTAGCACATAGTGATTGAAGAAATAAATGGAGTCCATCATTATTGGTTCTTTACTGAAAAAATCTCCTGGAAGGCGAATCGTAGTTCCATAGAGCATTTCAGCGCTACATCGTTTGAGATCTTCCTTTACTGCACAACGCATGCCGAGTAGAACTATTGGAAGTGCTTGAACCCATGTTGTAAATGGCACATGAGAGCTGCTTTCATTGTTCAATGTTGACGTTCTAAAAACCCGTTAGTTGGAGGATGATATGCTGTTGTGTTGGTGGTGTCAATTCCGAAATTTTTTTTGAGAGAACGAAAAAGTGTGCTTTCAAATTGCCGTCCTCTATCAGTTGTCATCTTTTGAGGTATGCCAAATCGTGAAATCCAACAAGTGATGAAAGCCGTTGAAACTGTCTCGGCATCTTAGTTTACAATAGGAATGGCCTCAAACCATCTTGTGTAACGGTCGATAGCAGTAAATATGTAACGAAATCCTTCACATACCGGTAGTGGACCTACAATGTCCGCATGTACATGAGAAAAACGTTCGTTAGGAACTGTGAAAACGGAGAACGGAGATTTGGTATGTATATTTATTTTATTCTGTTGACAAAAGATGTAGTTTTTTGTCCACAGTCCGACATCTTTATTCATTCCAGGCCAAAAATATTTATTAGTTACCAATTTTTGTGAAGCCTTAATACCTGGATGACTGAATTTGTGGATACTGTCAAATAATTTGGGTCGTAGTATAGTTGGAATGTAAGGATAGATGACGTTATTTGATGTCTCACAATAAATCTCCTTATCTGATTCTGGTAGTTTGATTTTGACCATGCGAAGCGAAGGATTTTTTTTAGTGAACGCTGTAAATCTTCGTCGTCTTGTTGAACACACAATTCGTCATAATCCAAAGGTGAAGGAAACGAAATTTCTTGTATGCGAGACAATGCATCTGCTACTCTATTAGAATTGCCAGGAATGTAACGAATATCTGTTGAAAACTCTGAAATAAATGACAATTGGCGCATTTGTCGTGGGCTAGCTTTATCTAATATTTATGTAAAAGCGAAAGTCAATGGTTTGTGATCAGTGAGTATCTTCAAAGTTCGGCCTTCTATAAGGTAACGAAAATGTTTAATAGCTAAGGATATGGCAATTAGTTCTCTGTCATAGGTCTATATCTTCGTGGGCATGGAGAAAGACTCCTTGAAAAGAAACTTAGAGGTTGTTCTTCCCCATTTTCTGTTTGTTGTAATACTGCTCCCACTGCTGTTTCTGACGCATCAGTTATCAACAAAAGTTGAGAATTTGGAGGAGGGTGTCTTAATATATACTGTATCCATTCCAAGGTTGCAGCAGAAATAAACATTGTCACAGGTGAGCTCTCGATCATTGGTTGGCTGGTTAGTTAACAGTGTCGTTGCGACAGGAAATAGGTCCTACGCTAAATTTCTGTGTTTTAGTTCGCGATAGGTAATTTTATCGTTTAGTTACGTTTTTTAATCCTCTGTAATATAACATCACTCTGTGCGCATGAAATACTATATGTGCATGAAATGTATTAACTACGACTTACGCGACGACGCCACGTCCATCGTGATTCCATTTCCTCCACAGCGAGGCGCGATTCCGTGGTGCAGCGGTTTGTTGCACAGCCAATGTCGTTCAAGCGCGGGAACACGCGGAGTGACACAAGCTGCAATCTTGGAATGGATAGAGTATAGTAGTTGATGCCAACGCCTGTTTTAGTTCTTTGAAAGCTTGAAGTGTCGGCTGAGTCCAGTTGATAAGTGTATGTTTTCTATGTTGATTTTCTACTATGAATTCTTGTAATGGAATTTGAATTCTAGCAGCTCCTTTAATGAAACGATGGTAAAAATTCACCATTCCCAGGAATTTATGTAGTTCTTCAACGGTATTTGGTTGAGGGTAATTGATGATTGCATCCACTTTAATGTTGGATGGTTCAACTCCTGCTGCAGAGATTTTGAAACCCAGAAACAGTACTTCCATGACACCTAATACACACTTGTTTGGATTTATGGCGATGCCATACTTTTGTAATCTTTCGAAAAGTTCTGTTAGATGTACTAAATGTTCTTCTTCGTCTTTTGATGCCACAAGGATGTCATCAATATAAACAAAACAGAATTCTAGCCCTTGGAGAATTTCATTCATGAAACGTTGAAAGGTTTGTGCTGCATTCCGTAAACCAAATGTCATGTATGGAAATTCAAATAAACCAAACGGTGTGGTTACAGCAGTTTTAGGAATATCTTTTCATGTACAGGAATTTGTTGATATGCCCTTACTAGATCGATTGTAGAGTAAACAGAAGTGCCCTGCAGTATACTGTCACAGTCATGAATGAAGGGAATGGGGTATCTGGTTGTGTGACTGTATTCAATTTTCGATAATCTCAACAAGGTCTCCAATCACCATTTTTCTTCTTAACCAAGTGTAGTGGGCTAGCCCAAGGGCTGTTAGATGGTCTGCATAATCCTTGTTGGAGCATGAACTCAAATTCTTCTTTGGCTGCACGTAGTTTTTCTGGTGCCAGTCGTCTTGGTTTTGTGTAAAGCGGTGGGCCCGAGGTTTCAATGTAATGTTCTACCTTGTGTACATTTTTTGGTGGTAGTATAGCTTGTTTGATTAATGTCGGATATTTAGAGAGTAGTTTGTGATACTTTATATTAGTGTCGATGGACCTGATATAAGGCGTAGAATCAGTTGTTAACTTACCTATTGTTTCCAGCAAGGTCGAACCGTCTACAAGGCTTTTCCGTCGTATGTCTACTAATACATCAAAATATGACAAGAAATCTGTACCAATAATTGTTTTAGACACATCGGCTATTATGAATGGCCATTTGAAAGAACGCCGTAATCCTAAGTCTAGTGACAACAACTTCTGTCCAAAGGTAGCTATAGTAGTTCCATTAGCAGCATATAATTCTCGAGATTGTTACGTCGTTCTTTACGATTCGGTGGAATGATTGAAATATCTACACCCGTATCAATGAGAAATTGAAGCTTGCTTGATCTGTCAATAACAAAAAGGCTGTGTATGTTCATTTGTGTAGATTCCGCCTCGTCTACAGAGTTTTCTAGTTTTCCTGTTGTTTGGTATTCCAGTTACAAGGAGGGCAACATTTATGAGCATCGTCCTTGAATCTGTCGTGGAACAAACATAAACCTTGTCCTTTGCTTCGTCGTTCTTGACGAGGTGACTGATCGTCTTCAAAATTGTTTATGACTATGATCAACATCATTAAATTTTGATTCTAAATTATTTACAATACGTGTAAGATTCTCAATTTTATTCGCTAAATCGGACGTAATAACAAGTGGATTAGAATCTTTGTATGTAGTAATGCGATCGGAAATTGCACAAATATTAGGTCCTGTTATTTCTGAGATTTTATCTGCTATTTCTGCTAGTTTGGGGAAATTATCAGTACTGGTTGAGAGAATTGCTTGTGTGCTATTTGGTAGTCGTCGTAACCACAGTGATTTCAGTAAAGTATCAGAAATTTTATCTCCCGCTAACTCTTTCATCTGTCTGAGAAGCTGAGTTGGTTTTTTGTCACCTAGTTCTAGATCATGTAGTAAAAATTTCATTCTTTTATCTTCGCTAATCAAAAATCTATCTATAAGAGCATTTTTTATAGCCACATATATATCAGTAGAAGGAGGATCTATGACAATATCACTCACCTCATTTAACACTTCAGTGTCTATTGCTGCCACTATACGGTTAAATTTTGTTTCATCTGCGGTGATTTTACAAATAACGAATTGCGCCTCTACCTGACAGAACCAAAGTTTAGGGTTCATTTTCCAAAAGGGAGGACATCGTAAAGAAACTCGCGCTATTTCCGGTTTCCCATTTTCTTGAGGGTCCATTATGTATGATCACGTCGGGGTCACCAATATTGCGTAAATGAATAAATAATTATAGTTTTGGATAACTATATAATAATCAGAAAATATTATTTTCAAACAACTTAATCCAGAAAGAACTATCCAGAAATAAACAAAACAATATGAGTCAATACAATAATCTTTTTTACATAAAGTACACAAAATGATAGTGTACTACAAAGTCATTAAATTCTTTTAATGTAGATTCTCTTGAATATGATATTTTGTTACAGTTTTCTCGTATGATAATACCTATTGAACACTCAATTTCTTACAATGTTTCAATGTAAATCACAAATAAAACATTTCCACAGACGTAGGCCTAATTGGGAAAAAAACTATACAATGACAACCACAGTCAGATAAGGAACCACATCCAGGAGTACAACACACATCACCTGCATGTTCAAGACTGACTGTAAATTGTGACTGCTTGTAGAACAGACGTGGGCTGGCCGGATATTGCAAGTTGAGACTTGTTCTGTGCATGACATGTCTGCAGTTTCCTGTCCCAAACAACAATGGTGACCTATTTATCTTCTGTGGAGATTGGGTTACACTGGCAAGTTAGAATTAGAAATATTTATATTCCTGATCAGCCATGGGAATACCAAATTTTTTACACATTTTCATAATTTTTTTCTCCAAAAAGGACTCAAAAATCTATTTGGTGTTTTTATTACCTTAATATATACTGAAAGGAGTATACCTCACATTACTTTCATAACTTTATCAACAGTCCCACATAAAAATATTTGACCTCAAAAATGTAAAATTTTCATTTTTTCCATAGTTCAAGATATATTTTTACAGTGAAGGACTGAAAGAAACACGTCTATATTGTTCCAGCAATTACTACTTATATTAAGATATAACCATAAAAAATTACCAACCTTGGTAGTGGTATCCATAATTTAAAAAAATTGAGAACATCGTAAAAACTCAATTTATTTTGCATAATTCAAGATGTTATGGAACTTACAACACACAAAAATTTTGTGTCAACGATTTATGCTCTAAAGAGTCATCCTTTTAACTTTAATATGAGCTCAAATTCGGCTTTCTATGTTTATTTAGTAATTAATTACAGTCAATTACAAAAAGTACTAAAAAAGCCAATTTTAGTGCACATTTATATCTAAAAATGCATATACAGTGAACCCTCGATAACTCGGACCTCGATGTCCCGGACTTTGAACAACACGGACAGAATTTTAAAAAAAATTATAATTTTTAATTAATCATGTCTTGGTTAAAAGATGTACAAAAATCGTTTCTGCTGGATTTAAATTCATCCCATTACACTTTACAACAGTATTAAACTTTATAGCCTAGTCGTCCATCGCTACTTAGCATTTAATAATCCCACAGTAAATATCTGGCAAGTTCCGTGTGGTAAAATGTTGCTAGCGAGGTGCGCAACGCGCAAGTAAAGATGCAACGCAGTAGGCCAATCTCTCACTTCTTTGTCTTTACTCCCTCTTCGCCCTGCGAGCCAGGCGCACGCCTGTTGTAAACAAACATTTCAGTGTGGTGCTTGTGAAATGACGGTAACTACAGGTTACAATGACACATAAATGGAAAATTATTTTCTTCTGGTATGTGCAATGAATTCAGGGTTGCAAATCAAATTGTTCCGAACAATAAAAAGGAAACTTAAAAATCATTGCTTTGCATTGCGATTTAGAATAATTGGTGAGAGGATCTTCCGCCCCTTTAACAACGATGTTTTCAAGTGCCGATGCGGGTGGTGAAAGAACAACACAACATCCATGCCCGAACCGGGATTCAAACCCAAAGCCTCGCAATGGAGGCCCACGTGATGTAAAAAAAATTGTGACTTAGTCAATTTGATGGGATAATGAAAAAAGGGGAGGTGGGGCAAAAAGGAAAATCTGCCTCTGGCCTGATATTCTTGCATTTGAATAAAAATAATTATTATTTAAGATGAATGGGCTTTTATAAAGTTCCTAATAAACCTTGGGGTTGCTGTGAAATGTATTTAAAAGTGTAAGTGCTAATAAAGACATCATTGATGTCCATTGCCGAGGTGAGAGCTATGACAGCGCAACCAACATGTCAGAAGTATGAATGCCTACAAGCGCACAGTATCATCACTAAGACAATAAGGCTATAAATTACGCGTTCTACGATGCAATTTACATACATAAAATAAAATTTTAAAATTCATAGTATTAAAATGTGTTCACATATGTCTGTACAGTGACCCAGAGGGATTGTTAATTACAGTACCGTTTTATTCGTGTATACGAGGGAAATAAGTATTGTACCTCTGGAACTTTGTACGACGGTAGAGTAACTATCAGGCTAGCAGCTGGCTGCTGCCCCTACGCTGTGACATATGGACGTAAGGTATTTTTCAATGTAAACATCTTGTGTGAGATGCATGTAGTCATGTGTGGTGTTTGTATTGCTGTTGTGATGAGACTGTACCGGTTGACCTTGACTACTTCCGCTCGCAACCTCCCTAGCTTATTTCCAATGATCATTTCTTATCTCTCTCACACGTGCATGCACATTGGCTGACGTCAGCCAGACGAAAACTTTTATGCGATAGAAGGGTGCCTTGGTGCCAGCTTCTAGCAAAGAGATAAAAAAAGGATCAGCCAGAAGTAGCATAAAAAATAAAGACTTGACTGCCCACATTGTTTTGACATTCTTTTATAGCCCTCCACGTAAGCGTTAATTTTCCCACTTCATGGCGACCCTCAAAACAGTATTTATTGCAGCCTCTTTTGCTTGTAGAAATGATAGCGTACTAATTTATTCGCGTTTCTGTGATTAATGACTGATTACCCCACCTCCCCGGACGCCCCTCGGTAACACGGACAAATCGTAACTCGGACAGCTTCTTCCCCATTTTAGTCCGAGTTATGGAGGGTTCACTGTATCTGAAAAATTATATTATCTAAAAACTTACAAAATTTTATGAAAAAAAAAAAACCCGCAGCAACCTTGACTTGTTGATCTAAAATGGAATGACCTTACCGTTAATCCTAATGGTCCAACATAAAGACGTTCATAAAGTAGAAGCTAAAGTCTTACCTAGAACTAATATAACAGGACTTCATTTTTTCCTTTCAAGTTTGATGTTTTGACAGCAGAAGAAACAAAACTTCAAAGGTTGTGTCAAGTTTGATGTTTTGACAGCAGAAGCAGAAGAAACAAAACTTCAAAGGTTGTGAGTCATGTGTGAAAATGAGCATGTACAGTCCACCGATAGCTTCTCAACAGCTAGTGTGCTGAGGTTTTGTAACATTGGAATGTAGGCTAGACATGTTTACTTTCAGCATTCTGTCAGCATAAAATAATAAACATAATGAGCAATGCTATTTTCTTGCACCTTCTCTCTGTCATACAAAGTTGAAAAAACTATTTTTATTTTATAACCTGCCTGACGGACCAGTAAAAATTACTTCTGCCTATCTATAAAGATTTTTACCAGTCACAGACAGGCACACAGGCAATAGAATTTGAAGACTGTAAACTTGCACTCTATTTTTCTCAAGCTCAGAACATTTATGTTTGTAAGCAGCAGAGGAGAAATTCTTACAATGCCGCCACAGAAATCTGAACATCTCTTTTCATTGCAGTGAAAATTTACAAATCACCTGTAGATGGACCAACAGAATAATGTTCAAGCAACATGATTATACCAAAACAGAACAGAAAGTTCTAACTGTATGCAGATTTCACTGCTTTTAACTACAGTTTTTTTAAAGCATCTATTAATACTACCTACTGAAGATGATGATTCACTTTCTCAGCTACAAAATGTAATGATTTTTCACATAATAGTGGGTACTGGTAAATACCACTAACAGAGAAGCCCAAGTATTTCATTACCTTCACAGCATGTCCAGCCAGATAATAATTCAAATTTCCTCTATATTTACAGCATTTTATTTCAGAATTTCCATAACAAATTACAGAGAAATCACAATAAATATTATAACGACTCACCATATGTATATTTCTGCCATGAGCTGTAACTTAAAACAATAAAGGTGTTGTAAAGGAACTATAATTGTGCAGTGTGGTACACTGTAAAAATATGACAAATGTGACATGCATAGGTTAAAATTTACTGACAATAGCGGGCCCTAAGCAAGAGATGTCATTAAACTACGGCAGCTGTACAACAGTGTGTGTGGCCACTGTTCATGCGTGTTTCTTTAGGTGTATCTAGGCCTATTCGCTGAATAGACCTGACAAAAATGTAGAACTTTAATCACAAAATTATTTTGCTAATATATATTTTGAGCCAAACTATACCCTAATAACATGTGAACAATCACGATAATTAAATATAAAGTAAAAAACATGCTCGGTTGCAGGCCAAACCTATAGCGCACAATTCAATGTCATGGCCAGTGTTTAATATTAATGTAATTTACATGGTCATATGAATCTACATATTTCCACTCGAAATGCAGCATTCATTGGTGTAAAACAAAGAAAACTCAATGTTGATAGGTGTAACTGCCGTATTGTATTTGGAAACTTTCTTGTGGATAAATAAGCAAATATTTCTCAATACAACCCTGTTATTTTTATGAATATATTATAAATACAAAATTGAACTTGTATAGTTGTAAGAAGTCCTCATAACATCATAAAGTTATAAGGTTAGAGTCGTTTAGTAAGTTATCCTAGACAAGTTTCTTGCATCCAAAATGTAAATTGATGGAACCAATTGCATAGATGCGTACAAAGGGTTAATTTGTTCAAACATAGCTATCATTTTATGAATAAGCATCACACTGCATCGCATTATCGAAAAAACAAAAACCAATTTTATTCATAATTGTTTTTTGGTTTTCATGTAAGTGCCCTGGAGTTCGACAGTACTAACATGCAGTGGGCGATTTTGCAAAACCTAGCCCACCTATGAATTATTAGCCAATCACGGAGACCGTGAATCAGTCAAGCCTCACCAATTGATTGGTGCCATTGCAAGGTTGGATATGGAATGTGTTGGTCTGCGCACACATATCTAGAGGCACTTATGAAAATTCAGCATAATTTTCAAGTTTTAAGTGTTTAGAATTCAACCAGCGTGACATATGCATGAGTTCAAAACTTCAACTGATGGCCTCTTGATCCACTTCTCACTTACCCTTAAAAAAATTACATTAGTTCTTTAAATTCTTTTAGTGTTCGACAAAATCTGGTCATGTGATAACCTACCCTACTCCAGTGCGTGAGTTTTCAAGAATGCCTGTTTTGGTTTAGTACTGTTTACAATTTTTTTCATGCAAAATAGTGACTTTCGTCTGTTTATCACAGTTTACCCTACTCAAAAGGCTGTCGTGTGGACATTTGAAACTGGTAAATTTCACTCGGGTTACATTTTATGAATAATTTAAACTGGAATTTTGGCTGACATAACCTACCCTAGTGAAGTTTCGAAAGTGCTTAATTTGTGCTGCAGCAATTCCTCACATCTGCGCAAGCATACACTCGTTCAGTCTAGATGTAGCCAACTGAAGAAGCAAAAGTAGCAAAAGCTGTTCCACCACTTCGGATAAGTTATGACCATAAGAATATAAGACAATGTACAATTATTTTTTGAAGGAAGAGAGAGAATAAAACATTAGGAGATAATGCCCAGAATTGTAACAAATTATATACAATTCCCGAACATTTCCCACAGAGATTAAAACCTGGTGTATTTCCCAGTCGTTGGACACCTTGCTACATACTAGCTTTTGGAGATTATTTTCATATGACTGCCTTTTGGAATTACGAGGACACTTGAATTTTCTTTCCAGGGAGACATATATCATTCTTTAGAACAAAACATGAAGTAATTTATCATATGACATCTTAGTCTACAGGCAGACAAAAAAAAATAACATCTTGACAATCTTGTGGAATTCTTAAGAAAATAGGCGATTGAAATCATATTAAATAAAAAAAAGCCTTTTACGAACAAATTGTCTTCGGTTCCTAGTACATATAGTATCCAGTAAAGGAATACATGCAGATTGGGCAAAAACTGTAGCAATCATAAAAATGCCCCAACCTCCGTTACTAGTGTAGGAAGATTATTGGGTATGGTCACATAAAACAGAAAACTTTTGCTGAGCTATGTTAACTTAACCATTTAACCTTTTATAGAAAGAAAACTTATTTTTATAAGGATAACTACAGTAATTGTTAATTAAAAAATCAAAGACACCTTCTTTGTAGCTCTCCAATACTTCACTACGACTAACAAGGAGATTCGTGTCAGGGAAGATTCATCTTCACATGGGATACACATGTAGTCTTAGAATAGCTGGTTTAAAATAGATATGGAAACCTGTAGTTCATGCAACACGGTCAATATCTGCATTAGAAAAGCACTTGACAATTTAGGAGAAATTGGCATTACGATGTGACACTGTCATGTGATAGATTTTACATGTGTATGTTTGTAAACATGTATAATATATGCACATATTAACACATGTACACACATGCACATGCACACATGAACACACATGCTTGTGGACACACATGCACATGCACACACATACACACATGCATTTGCACACATATGTATGCACGTACATGCACATGTGTGTGCACACATATGTATGCACTTACATGCACATGTGCACAAACACCATATGAAAAATGTTTCAGGAAAGCACTTTATGGCCCAGACACTTTAACAAGAGCATCAGTCAAAAAACTGAAGAAAACAAATGTATAACAGTTTATTAAATTGAGAAATACACAACAGAGTTAAAATTACATTTTTCAGCATGTACTGAAGAGAGAAGACAAGCTCAGTACTCAAGACGCCACATGTAGAGAGTTTAAGAAAATGGTCCACATGAATGGCTTCTTAAACCTACATAGGTTCCATTGTCATATCAGCCATGCTGGCTGGAACTGTAGGATCTTTCCATAGTGAAAGAAATATTAAATAAACTAACGGGATGCTTTGGTGATATCATCAATACTAGTGGAATTCGCTCAGATCCTCTTGGCATTAAGAAATTTATAAAATTAGCTAAAACAACATGTTTTGTGACCTGGTATTACTAATGATACCAGAAGTATAACTATCATGAAGTCGGCATTAATAGAACAGAGCCCCACCAACTCAAATGCTATGTAATGTAGTTGAAGTGGACCATGCAGACACAGATGGGTAACTCACTACCTGCCATTTGGAAAATTAACATACATAGTGCTAAGTCAGTAACATTACACCCCTGAATACCCATTACTCGTTGACTATTTGTTTCCCAGACGTGATTATTTGGCCAAATTTATTTGTATACTCTCCTACAACTTTCCTATCAATTTGGGCATTGTATTTCTGAACATACTGCATAAATCAACGTGCGAATATCCTTATATACATTACAAATATACAGTCGGCCCTCCTTATCTGTAGACTTCATATCCGCAGTTTTCACCAACCGCATTTGGAAAATGAGGGGGGAAAAAATAAAAATATTAACATGAAATTCGTAAGAATTTATAGTTTCGTGTGCGCTGCGCACAGCTTGCAGCATGAACTGCTAGTGCGCCACTCGCAGTTTACGAGAACAGCTAGTCTCATGTTGTCAGTCAGAGTATTTGCTTCGTTAAGCAATGTGCTAGATGCGCAACATAAGCGGGCAGTGCTGGCAGAAGTAGCAAGGAAGCGATGCAGTCTTGAATGTACACACAGCTGGCAGCCTGGACAGCTGCGGTACATCACTCACATCCATCTTGCTTGTTGCTCGCTCATGCACACTTCCATAACAAAATGATTATACATCTCCCTCGTCGCCCGCCCACAAACTGCTTCCACATAAAACACACGTATTTAATTACATTGTCTTGTTTACCCGCGTGCCTGTTTCAACCGCGAGCACATGGCCTTGAAGTACTACAACAAAGCCTTTAAGTAAATGGACTGTGTGCAGTTATACATGTTCCATAACCTGCGGCATAATGTCTCCTAAAAAGAAAGGCTGCACTGTCCTTCTAAACTGAAGAGAGATCGCAAGGTTCTTAGCTTGACTGACAACATAAAAATGCTACATTTACTAAAAGGAAACACGTCTGCTGCAAAATTTGGCCACAGGGAAGGAAAAAAATTAGTGTATTAATAGTATGCCACGAAATAAAGAATGAGAAATAAGATTAAGTGTTAGTAATTCACCGAAAACTGCAAAAAAATGTGCGGGAAGTTGATTTTTGTGTAACCAGTGGTGCCATATTAAAAGGAAAACTGCTAAAACTTTGTACTTCTTATCCATGTTTACAGTGGTGTAAAATTTTTCATTGACTAATGAGAAAAATCACACCAAGTCTATTTTAGTATATTCAGTGATGCCATATTTAAAACTAAACTGCTATATTAACATCCCTAATTATGGTCAACATATTTCAGTGACATTTGTGTAAAGTGGTATAACTCGAGAAACAAGAAAATTGTGTTAAGTATGGGAGCATATTATACATGTTATTTTCTAATGCTATAACTTTAATCATTATGAGAAGGTAAAAAATAATTTGTATGTTTGTATATTACACTATACACAGTATGTCTTTAAACTTTCTTTTTAGATTTACTCGAAACACCATTTTTGACTTATCCCACTTTACTCAAACATCACAGATTTTACATTTACGTAAATAATAATCATATTAGTTTCTGTAATTTATATGTGCATCATAAAAGCAACAGGTGTTTACAAACAATTGCAAAATATTCACGCCTATGTAGTCGTAGTTGTGATTGTTCCACTGTTATTTTATGTTTGATTGACAAAGACAAAGTAAGCAGTACACTGGTGGGATAGTGTTTTAAATGTCTTTCTATTAATGCTTGTTGATACAATCCCTCTCTGCCCAGCACAAATCCTTGGCAATGAAGGGTGGAGAGAGATAGTATGGTGCACCATGTCATGTAATGTTGCGACATCAGCAGTTGTTGACCACATGGCTCACCGTGCGCTATTGTCAAGTCACAGTGTCCTCGCAGTGTAGCTGCTGCTGTATGCAACATGCATCGCACTGCACACATTACATGTAATTTTTACAATATTTAAATGTTGCAGGACACTTTCTGAGCATACTGAAGATCTGCACCGGCATAAATATAGTAGTATTTGAGGTTAGGGTTATATTTTATTATGTGCACTTTGTGATTTATGTAGGTTATTAAGTTGTCTTGACTACACATGGTTTTCTATGTCCATGGATTTTCTGGAATGGAATACTGCATATAAGGCAATCCAACTGTATGTTTTCTAAAAAAACACACACACAAATAAGACTGTGACAAAAGTCTTTGGTGAGCTTTCTCCAGGTTCTTCAAAAAAGAAACTCAAAGAAAGGTACATTTATTCTTAAAACTTTATGATAAATATTCTTTAAAACATGAACTATACCTGACGGAACCCTTACCTTGCAAGTTAAGACTTTGTGTTATTTCCCCTTCTGAAAATACTGGAGTCTAATTTATTTACAAAAGCAATTCATGGGTTCCTAAATTCTAATTAATTCTCTTTATTAAATCAATATGAGGACATTAAAAGAATTTAAATGTTTAAATCATTCAAAGCAAAGACTCTTATTCCTTTCCCTACAAAAAAAATTAAATTTCAGTGGTTAGATGACACTGCTTATGAGTTAATGTGAGATATAAACAGGAATACAGTACGAACAATTTCAAGCACACCATAGCTGTGAATATTAGAGGACACACAGTGCCTGAACATTACTTAACAAAATAGCTCATCTCCCAAAATTGTTTCTCAGTAATTTTTTTTGTATTGTACAGTCACACTTCAATTGTTACTTAGGTTACTTTGTTTACATTCAAAAGTGGCATGAAACTATAAATTGACTGAAAGGAAAAAATAACTAAGGATTCAATAATTTATTTTTGGTAAATAAAGTTTTAAGACATTACAACTGAAAAATTAATTTTCTGCTGTGCATTGTCTAGCACTGGGTGGTTTCTATGATTCAAGAAGTTACGAATCTTCAAACACATCAAGATCACAGGCAATGTGGCAAATGTAGATACAAGTGCGGCAAGCAAAATTACTGAACTCCTAGTAGAAATAATCGAGGAAGGTGAACATTCACTTGAGCAAATATAAAACTAAACTGCTCTGTTCTAGAACAAGATGCCAGAACAAACATCCATTTCAACTAGCAGAAATAATCGAGGAAGGTGAATATTTGTTTGGACAAATATTACGTTTTGATGAATCTGCTCTGTTCTAGAAGCAGATGCCTGAAAGGACATTCATTTCAATGGAAAAAAATTATTCCCGGACACAAAGTCATAAAAGATTGTATCCCTGTTATGTTAAGTTAGTTTTAATGTATCACTGATACATGAAACTTAAACCACTTGCAGTTAATTGTTCCCAGAACCTGCAGGTGTTTAAATAAAGCAGTTTGTAATCTTGAAATCCAACACAAAGATCTGTGTTGCACGTCAGCTGTTTGGAGATTGGTTTAGTAACAATTTTGATCCTAAGATCGATAGACATTGTGCAAATAACAAAATCCCATTTAGAGTGCTGATTCTCTCAGCTAATGCACCGCACCTCCCAGAAGAATCATAAACTTTTATTTTAAGGCATGCTGGTTAATTAGTTAACATTTTGCGCAAGCATTTCTATTTTTAGTTATAGAACAACTCACTCGCTTCAAATCACAACGAGACTATGGCACAGTTGTCAGGAAACAGTAATTCATTTATGCTCACACAATGTGACTAAAGGGGAGCGCTGATAACTTCCACCGCAAAAGTTATGAATTAGCAGAGACTTGAGTACTTGTCAATGCGCCTTTACCAGGCATCCACAGGTATCATCTGTGCTGTGCAAGTGAGGGTATGGAAGTTCCACGATGGACAAGTCACGCACAGTGTTGTCACGTGTCTCACCAGGACAACTTGGCCCGCATGCATATTGTCACCCTGTTTAACACGCATCCCCTGTTTCACAGAAGCAGTAATTTTGAAAAAACATTTCATGTGTTACAAGGTATGTTTACAGTATTCTTTTAATCGCATGTACACAATATTTATTGCCATTCAGTTCTGCAAACCGACTCATTGCTTTTTAAACATTAAACATTAAAAAATTTATCTTCTTTTGAAGCCACATTCAAGAACATTACATATGATCGACTTACAGAAAAATCAATTTAATTAACATACTGAAGAACATAACCCTTACATAACTTGATGCCTTACTCTAATTTATCTTATAGAATAACATCACATAGACGTGATTCCCATAGAAAAAAGCTGTATGTTTAGAGTATATGATAATCTTCGACACTGTAAAACCTGTGTCGATGAAAAGGGTGGCACTTAGGACGTATGTTGTGAAGGTGAGTGGAGTTTTATACTCGGAAACTATGCATGCAATGAGACAGCCATTTCATTATTTCTATTTCCACTCTGCTGTGAACACACATCTTCTCAGCCATTGAATTGGCATCTCAAATAGCAAATAAATTCAAATAGCTGTACTGTGCTACAATTTTCACGGGCAACTTTGCAGGCTACTGTTTCCAGAGACACATGCTTGTTTTACTTTATTTACCATCCATTCAATTTACAATCATTGATTCCCTTGTATATGAAAACACTTTACAATTTTAATTTTGAAATTATTTATCTAAGTGGTAGAGTAGCCAATTAATTTTTCACAAAAATTTATAATATAAGATAGCTGACCATACAACTAAATTACCTAACTAAAATGTTATAGCAGACCTTCCATCTTTCAGAAATTAAAAATCAGGAGAGTAATCACAGTAATCCCCCTACCACCCCCAAATCCAACCACATAATTTATTTTTTCTTACCGTGGCAAACCAAGCGAGGTCATGCAACAGAAACACCTTGGACTCTCATTTGCGAGGACCCAGGTTCGATCCCTGGCTCCAGCCATCCTAATTTCGGTTTTCTATGGTTTCCCGAAATAGCTCAAAGCGAACGCTGGGATGGTTCCTTAACAAAGGCCACTGCCGCCTCCTTTCCCATTTCCTACCACTGTACTAAGTAGTAGGTCACCATTTCTTATGACCTCGCTGTTAATGAGATGTAAAGCCTACTTACCTTACCATGGCAAATATTATAGGTGTATAACTTGAATTTTTAAGTTTCTGCAGTGGCACAAATAACTGCACTTATAATTAAGTTATTTCATATTCTGTTTACATACCTTACTGCTGCTGCTTTCTTGACATAGCTGACTTTTTCAGAATTGAGAAACGAAGCATCAAACTTCTGTTCAAAACAATTCCCTCTCTGGGCAGATCTTGCTGAAGTTTGTCAAGTATTTCCTCATTGAGTGCTGATCTGAACTGAGTGAGAGTTTTGGTAAACTCGCAGAAGACTTTCACAAGCTGCATTACTATGCTAGATTGTTCAAATTAGAAGTGTTACACTGGATAACTTACCATTTCATAGTTTCACCTGCAGCATTCACTTGACCCACCAAACTCCACTTCACTACTCTTCTATCTTCAGCAGAAATATATTGTGATAGTTCTAATTCAAGTTAAAAAAAATAAACCACTATGGAGAATCTCATGCTAAGATTGCAGCACAGAGTTACATGGAAATTGGCTATCTCTTTTCAATGCATGGTAACTGCCATAAGCACTGTCATTTTGGTATGCACTACTGTCAAAAATCAAAAAATTTCATATTGTAACTCTGATTTTGAATATTTTGCATGTTGTACCATGAAAATGTGCAATGGATGATACAATTGATTAATCATTTGCACCATTCTACAGGTTTAAGAAACTCAAAAACAAAAATGTTGTACTTATGTTCAGATGCAACATCAAATATATCATATTATAACTTGATAATTAATGTCAAAATCATCTTGTACATTTATGGTCTGTTAACTTCATATATCTGGATGTCATAAAAAAACAGAAGAATAAAAATGTTCTTCCTTAATTATATAAAAATTTTTTCAGAGAACCTTTTGAGCTATTGTAATGGTGTTGCTTTTACAAATAAATTCAGCTGATTATGAATGACTTTGACGCTTTCATCTCTCATCTAAATTCAATAATAAAAAAGTTGATCACTGACCAAATTTTTAATGTTTAATTCTGTATTCAACAGCTTATCAGTAGTAAATAACATACCGTCTCTGCCTTACGTCAGCAGATTTTTTGTCCCGTACCTTAAAACTATTCCAGGCCTGCACCTGTGTCTTGCGGTCATGTGATTTGCTGTGTCCAGTGACTGATTCAGAACCAAATTTTGTTAATGTGTTTTTGTTAACATTTATTTGTCTAGAAGATAATCCACTCAAAAAGACATTACGTAAATAGGCTATGAGGGAGGGAGTGAAATATTGTGTTGAACATACAGAGCACTCTCGATCTAACGACACTGCACGTAGCCTGATAGTCATGTTAAAGAAATTAAATTCTTGTCTCTTCAACCCCCCAACCCCCTGGGCCCTTGTCAGACACGGAAACAAATACAACGGCTGGGAGAGAGTGGCAGAGGAAAAACAAACATGTGGTTCTGCTTTGCGGCCAGACAGGATGCAAGTTGCACGTGACTATCACACAGTTATTGCCGGGTAGTGGGACGGTGTGGCTACAACTGCGATGTACACTAGACAAGGCATGGCAGTTGATGTGCGTGCACACAAGCACAATATGGCTTGTAGGCTGGGGTGGGAGGGAGTGAATGGATATTTGCTGGTGTGGACAGTCAGGAGGGTTGTTATCTATTTTTAACCTTGCGTGGCTTACATCACAGCACTCACCAAAGAAAATGCAATGCAGAAGAGAAACAAGAGGAACAAATACATTTTTCAGTAGATTAAATTATATTATTGATTTTTTCAACACAAAGTATCCATGGTTCCTCAAAAAAAGGTCGTAAATATGAGATGGTCATAGTAAAGGAGGTCAGGGTCATAACAACAAAATTTTACTGTAGGCCTAAAAAATAAGTATACATTTTCGATGTTATTTAATAGTATGTAGTTTTCTTTCAAACTTTGAAATGTCACTACGGCAACCCTAAAGACACACTTCTACAGTTGGCAACACTAGTTGAAACTACCGTGGTAAAAAATGGAGTACAAGAGAGTGGCAAGACATGAAACTTATCTTCTCATTTGTTGGCTTTGTTACATAAGGGCAAAAAGTTTGGAAGTGAGACATAATCTACTATTGACCATTATTGTTGTTATACGCACATCAGGTGACCAACTGCATAGCTCAGGTAATGGAACATGGAGAAGAGTGTAAAAGAGAAGTGCAGAGAGGAGGATGCATGGAAGAATGTGAGAGAGCCGTGCAGGGAGAAAGGAGCTAGGAGAAGTGAGGAGGAAGAAAAGAAGGCAGTGTTAATTACCACATCTCACGATGTTACGCAGGCAGCCTAACTCATCTGGCGTGCACTCCTGCTATATGCCAGCCAATGTTTCCAACATTTTTTCATAATTTTTTTTTTTCACAGGTGCATATCACCAATTTATGAAAACTGCAGTATGTCATTGTTTTTTCTATGCAAAATTATTTCTAAATAATGTTTTACAGTGATCTATTGCACTTTACTTAGCTTTAACCAATTTTTAAAATATTTACTTTTAATTTTGGAGGGTTCCTGGAAATTGTGTTGCTTGATCGCTGATATCATTAGATTCAATGTCGTTAGATCAGGGGTTACTGCACTGCACTACTTTTCACTTATGTACTATTAATGCAATTAAGGAAGCTTTCAAAGTAACTAATTCCAAACTAATAATTTATGCTGTTAGGAAGAAACAACAGCAACATGGTACATTTGACAAACCTGCTTAGTTGAAACCAAAAATGAAAGGCAAACAAAAATTCCCTTAAGTAAATATGAGGGCATAATCTACCATTCCTGGTCCTTTGCAATAGTTATTATTTCTTCTTGGATTACTGAAAGTGCATGAATATAAAATTTTGTTAGAACAAGTCATATAAATTACATTCTAAAGTAGAATACGGGTAATAATTTTGATCAATTAAATATTAAAATAAACAATATTCAAATTTAAGAACATATAATATTAAATTTCCAGGTGCATAACCAGATCATATGTTAAATTGGATAACATATAAACACGAGAAGATAAAATTGTCATGAGGATGTTTTATTCTTACAAATTTAAAGATAATTTTAAATAAAAAGGACACGAAAATAATATATTAGTCTTGGTTTGAGATTTTCTTTTGATATGACATCATATGCTGGGAGAAACCCCTACTGATGCAAGTCAATCCTGTGAAAAATCTATGCAATGTTAATACCAGCCTATAGACACAAAAGCCTACTTATAAAAAAAGGCACATTAACAATGCCTTCTTTATACATTCACTAATTATTATGTTTTATGCATGAAAATAATAATTTCTTAAAAACTGATGTGATTTAACCTTTTCGCTGTTACAATATTTTTTTTTTTTTCTGCACTATCTTGGACATAATTAAGATTTTTGTAACATGCAGCAAAAAGTTAAGAATAAGTTATAACACAACTCTGTATGAAAAAGTTTCAACTTTATGGGTGTTAGCTTGTATAATAGATTATATAAAGTTTTTAATAAAATTTAACTGTATGGAATTTAAAACTCAATTTAAGAAAAGTGTTCTGGAAAATGCATATTACAATGCAAATGATTTTATTGAATTAATGAATGTTTAACTTTGAGCTGTATGTTTAATTGTATACCTTCAATTCATTAACCTATGGCATTGTACTATTAAGTACTTGTAATATTTAATGGTGAATTGTGTTGTAAGAATGTTTCAAAGCGCAAAAGTTTTTTTTTTTGTTTTGTTTTCTGTAAGAGAGATCCTATGCTGCTAATATGTACAAGTATAATTGTTATACTTGTTCCAACAGGATGCAATAGTAAAAATAAATCAATAAAAAAAGCCTAAACTACGGCAAATACAAAAAAATCTCTCGTCCAGTTTGTTTGCAGGTTTTTTTCTGACTTTTTTTTTACTAAGAGAAAAATTACCTGGTTCCGGCTAGTTAGTCCACTGACGAAAGTTCAGTTTAGTACATATCAGCTTCCACTTAATGTTTTTATCTTGAAAGAACAACATAATCAAAGTAAAACAAATCTAAACAATATTGGAAGATAAATTTCTGATATCAGCTCTCTCTTCGGCTTAAAAAATGTATCACAAAAGTAATGGGAATGAAGGATTGTACCGCAAGTTGACATCATGGTCCAACAGTTACACTTTTTTGTTTCACAAAAATCCTCCCACTTCAAATATAATTTTAGCAAAAGTTAACAATGACAAAAACAGCCAGGTTTTGCAGTTTCTACACATTTGGTTTTCCATCACGGATTTCCCGAATTATCAAAACTACCCCAACCACATTCTTGTCTTCAGATAGATGATGCTACTATGGACGAAATTTCATATTTTGTCGGGAGTAGCTATAATGATCAAAATGTATGGAATAATAATTATTTCTTTACGAATTGTCTATTACTATTAATATAATGAATTCATATCAGTGAAGTAGGAATACAAAAATGTGATTAAACACATGTTTTAAGGTGTAATATTATATAAATTCAAATGATATAAATTTTAAAATGTAAAATATAATATTTTAGTACATACACAAAATTATAATGTAATTCATTTCCTGAACTTCATAACACGGCTATGATCTGGTAACAGTGCAAGCTATAAGTCCTATACTGAAATTTGTGGTGGACTGCGGTAAATCTGGTTGTTAAATAAAATATTTATCATGGACTATTAACTTAAAATGACTGGAAATCTTTCCAAAAAAAATAATTTCAACTTCAAACTATGCAATGCAAATTTTTAAATATTTGCAACTTTCGCATTAACCAAAATTTTGATTCTTAAGGGCTTGTTCCCGAGTTTTTTCAGACTGGTGACAATAACTCAAATATTTTTTTGACTAAAAGCTTTGAAAAAATTTTAGTCAATGTACAGTCACATGATGCACAATACTGTCGATGCATTTTTGAAAATAATCTATCATTTGCCAGCAAAAAAATATTTTGCTTCGTTTTTGCTTATTTTCACAACAAAAAACGTGGTACTTTGGGTGATGAAATCTAAAAAACCGTTCAGTACATTTCTACAAAAAAAAATCAGCTAAAAATTATAACATATAAGTGTCAAAACTGTGGAGCGAAATTTTGATATGAGTATTAGGTAACAATAAAAATAATATTTTTGAAATTACTGCAAAACTCTGTAACAAGGCCTTAATGGACAAGTATATACAACTTGCTGAGCAGTATTTTCTAACAGAGTCAAAGAAAATCAACTAGTTTTCTTGTTTAAGTGTTACAACTTTAGTCGTAGCAGTGCCTATAACTCAAATAACTGTCATTAATCTGGTTATCTCTGCTATGGTTGACAACAACTAAATTTTAAGAAGTAGATTTCAATGCTGCAGCTTTAAAAATATTTGTTATTAAGTTCTGCAACATACTAAAGAAACCAGCAAAATCTCTTACTCAAACAGAAAGAAACTTAAATAACCTTTCTTTCAGCGAGACAGAGTAGTTTACATAAGTGTGATCTTGTTTGGTGTATTGATTTGGATAGTAGAAGTTTGTAACTCTAAGCTCCATATAGAAGAGATCACCAACTTACTTACTTCAGAATTTTTTCTGAGTTTTCAAGAGAGTGTGAAACTTTGTTGAAGGTTTTGGAATTTTGTAGGTTTGCAAACTAACACAATTTAAAGAAATCTTCAAACCACAAACTCTACTTATAATGAAACTAGCAAGAGGTTACCACTGATGCAATAACCTACTTCAACACCAACCAAGGGACAGCCAGCAGATGCACACATATTTTAGTATATTTCAAATGTATGTGTTGTGACTCTCCTGGAAATGTTTCAATTCTCTTTTCCTTTGAAACCTTTTCTTTGTATAATAAATGTCAATCAAATACTCATTAGTCTTTACAGGAAAGACATGTTGTTCCCTTCTCAGCTGCCAAATTTATAAAGTGGCACGGGAGGACTATTGTATTTTCATTTGCCTATTTAAGACTGCCGCAACAGTAATCAACATTACAAGTGCATTACTGCAGTTACGAAAAAAAACAATTTGACAAAGAAACTTGAGACGACTGAAGGGGGGTGCGTAAATGATTACCAATGTTCTGACCAGAACCTTCAAACGAAGGAATAGAATAAAAGTAATCTTCAGTTTGGCAAGAGTCATTCCAGTACATGTTGATCACAATAGGCTATAACCTTACATCACTCATGTTACATCCATTGGTACAAACCGAAAATGGTAAATTCTGCATGATTCCAATAATTTTATGTTTTTACATTTATGCCCAATTCAGATACAATTATAGCTGTCATTTAGTTTGTGACGACCTAAAAATTTCATAGACGTCACATGCTCTCTAAAAGTATTAATGTAGTATGGACCAGAAAAATTTGTGTGTACGATAAATGTGCTTGGTGTGTTGTTTGTGAATGTGAACTCTGTAGCTATGGGACTGGTGGCACTCTGCATGGTGACGTGGCAAGCGAAGCAGTCCAGGCAGCGAGAAAGGACTTGTGTGAGCGGTTGTGCCGGTCAGGCTGAGAGTGTATACTCACGGTGTCGGTAGCCACAGGAGTTAGCAGTGTAGTAGACTGGGGGAGAGTTGAATGTTGCTAGCAGAGTTTAAGGTTTAACTTTAAGTGGGACTGAGGATATCTTTAACAGAAGCATGTGTTGCCATTACACGGTTATGAACTTAAATGTTCTGCTGATATCCAGTGTGTATTGCATTGAATCATGCACAATATTAGTTGTGCGAATTCCATGCATTCTTTTCAGTGATATGGGTAATACCGTTGTTCACTGCAGAAGTGAAGCACAAACAGAAAAGGGGCATCAATGAGCGATTCAGTACTGGAAAAAACCACTGCCTCCTTTAAGTTACTGTGGAATTAAACTGTGTTGTTGCTAACTGTGTGAAAGTGAGGTAGTGTCTATGACTTTTGAGTGAATTCAGCGTGCCTAAGTATTGCTAGCTTCGATCATCCCAGGCAGTTAAGTTGTGTTGCACCGATATGAAGTGTGGGTACGATGGCTCAACTTGCAGTTAAATATCAAATTTTTAGAATGGCGTTACGGCAGAGAGGTAACATGTGAAGATCCTAGGTATGCTACTCTAATTTTTTATTACACCAAGTCACTAGTCATATGCAGGATTTTGAAGATAATGTTTTTCTTTGGGAAAATAATATTTCACTGGTTCCTAAAGTCTGTGAATATTAACTGACCAGTGTAATTGAGAACTTTTGCT
Source organism: Medauroidea extradentata (assembly GCA_003012365.1). Lineage (NCBI taxonomy): Eukaryota > Metazoa > Arthropoda > Insecta > Phasmatodea > Phasmatidae > Medauroidea > Medauroidea extradentata. The sequence goes on from PNEQ01056524.1 coordinate 92,368, forward strand.
GTTGCTACATTTCTAATGATATTTGGTGATTTTGACGAGAAGTGATGATATGGTGGCCATTTTATCTATACAGCAATTGAGTGTAAGCTATTATACGTTTATGAAGGTTTGTGGCTAGTCACTGACATTGAGAAATAATCTTTTAAAAGTCTTTTACGTTTTCTTAACTATTCATTTCCTGCATATTAATTGTAATCTAATAAATTTTTTGTAAAAATTATACTTATTACAGTGAATCAGATTGGACCCAATTTTTTTTTTGCATTGTGATTGAGTGATTGAGTGAGTGAATTTGGTCAGCGCTTAACATCAGGGTCTTTAACGCTGTGAGGGGTGATATGAAGCGAGTATGATTCCCGAGAAAATCCGCCGACCAACGGCATCATCTGGCACAATCCCCACATGCGAAAATCCGAGGGTCGACCCCGCTGGGAATCGATCCTGGATCGCCTTCGTGGGAGGTGAATGGTCTGACCATTTGGCCACCGCTGCCCCTGTATTGTGATTGAGTTCCTTATGTTATCTTCATCAGGCATTTGCTTGCTTGCCCTTGTATGTTACCAATAATATTGCTCTTTACTTCCCTAAAGTTTCTACATGTGTTATGTCCTAGTTTATGCTGGTTACCCAGCAACAGCATATAACAGACTGTGGGGAAATATCTGCCTTAACAATGGGCTGGCGTAATCAGCACAACTATACGGAGGTTATCATAGATTACGAAAAAGGTTAACAGACACTTCGCAAGTGTTAACACTTTTAAGGTTACCATCTTTAACAAAACAAATTCAGTTAGCGGTTTCCTTAAAAACTGCATCTAGAAAAATGACCAATGCATAAGTAATGGCTTCCTGAGATTCTTTATGCATGAAACTTGAGAGAAAATAAATTTCTTAAAACATTTAATATTTTCTCAATGTTTCAAGGTTAAGCCCAACACGTTCCACTTCAACAACAGAAAATAACCAAACCACTCAAGGTAAGTGGATAATAACATGAACCACAGACAATAGGTGGTTATAAGTCACGAGGGTAGTGTAGGTTGTAACATTTCAAATGTTGGTACTTCCAGTTAAATCTCGTACTTGTGCCCCACTTGGGCAGCAAAATTGTAGCACACCAGTCCTCCTAAACCAGTGCATTAGCTCGATGATAACCCAGCCAAAAAGGCAAGGTTAAAAAAACTGGAACATATCTCTTCATATGTAGTCAAGTTATCTGGAATTTACTGGCAGTACTTTTGTAGGTTACATCACATTGCAGACCAAATTTAGAACGATCACAGAAACTGACAAATTTAGAGAAGGTAGTCACAAAATAATATACTTCACTATGATCTGAGACTGCTGGTTTATTAGGTTTCAATTTACATTGGCACAAAATAGACTGTTTGTCTAACACAGTGGATCTGGTTCACAGAAAACTACAAGCAGAAACGCAGCAAGAATGTATCAGACAATTACCCAAAACCAAATTAAGAGATACATCATGTAGTAATCTGGGCCACAGCCCTGCGCACGTCTGGTCTGAATTGCGTCACGACTTGTTCTAACATGGCGGAGGCAAAACATTCCAGAACGAAGGGTGAAGGGGCGCCACACGCCGTGCTCTCATTGGCTGGTTCTCGGTGGCGTGACCCTCGTCATTCGTTTAATTATTTAGAACCTTCTAGGGCACAACTAGAACGCATTAAAAAAACAAACGGCACAAAAACTACGGCGGAAAAAATCAGAACACGAAAAGAAAAACAAAGCTACTACCTCCTACCAAGGCCACCTGGCCATAACGACAATCATTACACCCTATCTAGAACATACGAGAAACAAAGAACTGCATCTTTACTTTCCCTTCCTGGAACCGAGACCACTGAAATAAAAGTTACAATTTTAAATATTATATTATAAAATTAAGATTACATAAAATACTAATTCTCCAGTAAATAAAAACCCCTTGTCTTGCAATGCTACATTACCCCCCATCCAACTACTTGGAAAAAATCTCAATGTTTTTTTCCAAGTAGTCACTACCTGACCATAACCCTGAAAACAACATGCACCAGAAGATATACAGATAAAATTCCCTATAACAATATTACATCTGTTAACCCTTTTCTTGTAGACAAAACCAAAGATGTACCAAAATATACTAACACAGAATGACCCTATAGCAAAATTATTTTCAACAAGAAGCGTAAACAAATACGAATTACTTACAAGTTAATACATTAGAACAACTGAACATTAAGTTATACATAATTCCAAAACTTTAAGCAAACTGTCCTTATGTTTCCCCTACAAAATAGCATCATAACATACAGACTATCATTTACTACAAATGTTTAATAATTGTACAGTAAACCCTCGTTTTATCGGACCTCCATTCAGCGGACTTCGTATTTAATGGACAAAATCTGACGAGACAAAATTTTCCAACGTCAGGTCTATTTGTTACATGCAGCACAAGACCTACCTGGTTATTGTACTTTGGTGAGTGACATCAGGCGCGCGCGCACGGATAGCTGTGTAAGACGGTAGGCAGAGCTATTTTTAATCGCGCACCAGGGTATGTGCCGTGTCCGGGCAAGAATGATTGTCTACCTGAATATTTTACGGAACTGTATGATAAACAGCGCATGACCTACCTGGTTATTGTGCTTTGATGAGTGACATCAATCACGCTCACACAGATAGCCGCATAAGACGGTAATGTCCGGGCAAGAACGACTGTTGTGTCCACTTGTGTTTTTACACAGTTGATGTACATGTGCATTAAAGATTGTGAGTTTTTTTTTATGGAATGGCGTCTACAACAGGACAGAAAAGAAAGAGAGTAACTTTGACATTGAGTAAAAAAATTGAACTAATAGAAAAGTTAAGAGGCCGGTGTTTCGGTAGCAAAGTTGAGTGCTGATTATGGTGTTACGAAACAAACTGTGCCTTTTAAGTTAAAATCGTAAAAACCTTTCTCCACGTTTCTAAAAAAATATCATTCGGCTTCCAAGTTGAATGTGGCTAAAAACTCTAGCATAAGCCCCAGGAAACACATGAAATTTGCTACTGCATCTTCGCACGATGAGGCAGTGTATGTTCAACAACGCTCGTGTGATGTGTGCGAGATGTAGAGATAAGATCTGCTACGGACAAACAAGCACAACACATGCCTTTCTCACGCTCAGCGTTCCCGTCCCTTCCATTTCAGAAAGAGTCTCAAGGACGGCGGCTAGATATTATTATCTCACAGACACGGTATACGATACTGCGGCGGGATGCAAACTGCGGTAACTCAGCTAGACATTTTTGTTTTGTTAGTGAATAAACCCTTTACTGTGAAATATAAGACAGTAGCTCAAGTTCACGTGTCACAGGTTACCAACGCAACGTAACATGAAGCCAAGCAGATAGCAAACCTATTTCTCCTTCTACTCTGCCCCCGCCCTCCCCCCTCCATGGGTTCCTTTTACTTTCCCCCCGCCCACCACCCCTGGTTATCTCCAGGAGCAGACAAGGCGCATGCTTATCTTTCTACTCCCGCCAGTCAGCACAAACCTTCTTCCTTGCCACTCTTCCAAAGATTAGCCGACAACAAACATGCTGCGTTGCCACGCTATCACATTGCTATATATCTATCAGGTTGTTTATTTTCGTGTGCCGATTTTGGTACTTCGCGATTTACCGGACATCTGATTTACCGGACCACACCTCCCCCCAACTAGTCTGGTAAAACGAGGGTTTACTGTAATACTAAATCATTTCTTATATTGCATGTATCTCAAACTCAATTTAAAAACAGAGTTCAAAATTTTGTGTTCCAACAACATCAATCTATTATTTCATCATGAATAAACACCTACCCTCATATCAGTCCATTTTCAACATATTAGTACAAATTTTCAATTAAATAACCTTTAAAATTACAAAAATCACTTCCAAATTTTCGAGAAAATTGGTTTCCCAATTATTCATAATTCTCTATGACATTATTACATTATAATCTTTACATTTGTAAAACATGCAAGCAATAAACATATATTCTACAATGAACAAATGTACTACGCCACACATTATTCATCACTCAGTATTATTATCAATCACCAAACAAAATCTCAATAATGCTATAGACACCAATTACTTATAGGTCTACAGTACTACATCCTTCTCTGCACTCAGCACTCAGCTCATCAAATTTCTTTGTATTATCTACACAAGTTGTTACCAAAATTCGACTTGACCCACAATATTTGTACCATGTCTTTCTTGCCACTGAAACCTAGCTCTAATGGCTACATTAAGAATTCTTGTACTTTAAATTCAAACAGAATTACATGTGAAGCATACTTAATACTATACTACATAAATTACATCACCACCTGGCATCCAAATGAAAAAAAATTTACAGATATTTCTAGCCCCGCTGTTTTTTTTTAATACACAGTTCCCATTTGAAATGACAATGTTCTGCATGAACTCCCAAATACCTATCAAGACTAGTTTTTTGACTCAATGACTTACGACACACTTCACAGCTGTAGTGAAGTTCACCTGTGTGAGTCCTAACATGGTTTACAAGGTGACATTTCACACCAAATTATTTACTACACAGTTTACACTTGAAGGGACGTTGTGAATGAACCTGGAAGTGTTTTTTAAGATCACCTTTTCGACCAAACGACTTACTAGACAGTTTACATTTGAAAGGCTGTTCCTTTGTATGAACCTTGATGTGTCTTTGCAAACACAACTATATCACAGAATGATTTCCCACACATTTCACAAATGAAAGAACATTCTCCTATGTGAGATTTAACATGCCTAGTAAGGTTACGTTTTACAGTAAATAATTTACCACACAATTCACAACTTATAGGACTCTTTACCTTTGCTTGAGTCATGTTGTTTGTATCAAATTCACCTCACTCAGTAACTGACTTCTCACTACCAACACCAGTGCGCATATCACTGAGCTGGTGAGCTGACGTAGAAACATCCAGTACCTTGCTGTTATCTTCTGACTGTCCTTCACCTGCACACTGTACAATTCTTTGTTTTAAACCCTCACAGATAATATCACACCTCTCTCTCTCATCTCTTCCCTAAACTCAGCAAATCTTTTATCCTGTTCAGCTTGTCTTTTCTCCTGTTCTGTCCGAAAAGTTGAAAACTAGTCATTAATTAAATCCATTATTAGCGTAAGTTTCTTTTTGTTTCCCTCATTTGACCTATGAACTTGATCCCCTAATTGTGTATTCTCCTCATCCTTCCTACCCCCTACATCCTCTGCAGAAAAACCCCTAAAATTTGTTTCTCTTTAGACATCTTGACTATAGAATTTTCAAATTTCAAGGTTAACAATTAATAAAATAAAAATAAAAATTCTTCACCCTCTGCCACAATGAAGTAACATAAAATTTTCAACATATCATAACTATTAACCTTATGTCCAACACAATTCGCACCAAAATTAAATTTTACTTTCAGGAAAATTTTGAATTTTACACCACTTTTAGCTCTGCACCATTACATGTCAAATATAATTCTATTGTTATCATCACAAAATACACTAAGGTTTTTAATTTTATTTTCACACAAACTTAATTTTCACTGTGAAATTAACCAGTTACTTTTTTATATCTTTCAAATACTAAAAGTTGGAAACAATCTTCACAAATGATTATTTAAACTAGCGGTTTCCTGGTGAGTTGCTCCCTCGATGTTCTCAGCATCAGATCCACTTCTCACAGGCAGTTGTTTTCCCTGTACCCATAGCTGTCTCCCGCAGGCTGACCAAACTCCCTCATGAAGTGAAAATCTTTGTTCTTCAGGTATCTGCGACACATTGGGCTGCCAAATTGCAATGTTTCCGCATTGGTACTTCCCGTAAAATTTCGTACTTGTGCCCCACTTGGGCAGCAAAATTGTAGCAATCCAGTTCTCCTAAACCAGTGCACTAGCTCAGTGATAAACCAGCCAAAAAGTCAAGGTTAAAAAAAACTGGAATATATCTCTTGATCTGTAGTCAAGTACTCTGGAATTTACTGGCAGTAATTTTGTAGGTTACATCACATTGTAGACCAAATTTAGAACTTTCACAGAAACTGGCAAATTTAGAGAAGTTAGTCACGAAATAATATACTTCACTATGACCCCGAGACTGCTGGTTTATTAGGTTTCAATTTACATTGGCACAAAATACACTGTTCGTCTTAACACAGTGGATCCAGTTCACAGAAAACTACAAGCAGAATTACAGCAAGACTACATCAGACAATTTACCAAAACCAAATTGAAAGCGACATCATGTAGTAATTTAGGCCGCAGCCCTGTGCGCGTTCGTTGTTAATTTGTTTTTTAGTATTAGTACAGGCCTAACTATTTGGACAGTGCAAAGTCATCATTTTACATACATTAAAACCATTATACTTCCCATTTGACATAATTAACTATGACAAAAAATAAAATTGTGGAATAGTGTAGAAAATTGTGAAATTTCAATGAAATGACATGACAAGAAACAACCTATAAAACAGTAGTATCCCACCAAAATTGGGAAAGTTGAAAGATATCTTATAGTTACGAAAAGGGGTGGTGCTAGTTGAATGCATGTGATAAGAACGATTTAAAATGTTTCTATATTTATTCATAATAAATAGAAAATAAAAAAGGATTTATAGTTTGGGATTACTCAAACGGATGAAAGTCTATAACTAATATTGCTGGACAAAATCTTACCTTCAAAAGACAGGGTTGTGCAATCACTTTCGCAAACTTTTTGTAGTCGTTCTGAACCTGAAATCACAGTATAAAAATGTATAGACAAAAATAAATAGTGTTAAGGAAAAAAATTTTACACAAGCAACGAATTACAATAGATAGCAGAAGAAAATAAGTCTTTAACCATTAGCTGAATATGTGACAAAAAAAAGCCTCTCAGGGTGCTTCAACATTGACAACTTCTAAAGAATATAAAAAATAATTGAACTGTTTTCAGTTTCCACTTGTAAAGAATTGTAAATAGTTTAAAAAATATACATAATTTTTAGTATGGCCAACCAAACCTGCAGCCAGATGTTAATCTCCTAGGTCAGTTTCAGCCAAATGCCCGTTAGGTATGCTCATATGACCATTCTTGCCCATTTTCAGCATATGCCACATACCAATCAGCTAGTAAATTAAATCCCTAATAGTCACTTGTTACAGTGTAAAAACATATGTATCTAAGCTTTCACATTATAAATACTCCATTAAGTCTGCTGTTAAATAGTTTTTTAATAGTAAGTACAGGCCTAATTGTTTGGACAGTGTAAAGTCATCGTTTTACATACATTAAAACCAGAACACTACGGTGAAAACATTGATTATTATCACCAAAAGTCGGCACAATATGACAATGGATCTCTCCACTCTGGCATCCTAAAATGGGATACGACTGCCACACATGGTACAATATAGCCACAAGTGACACCTTAAACACTGTCTGTCTCCATACTATCAATGCTTGGATCATTTCACTACAAAAATGCAATCAGATTTGACATATCTGACTATGTGCCAACCACTGCAACCATTAAACAAAATCAACTTCGGCAACGTATCTGAGGAGCACTGTAAACCTCATGAATATAAGTGACTATATACATAAACTTATAATTATAACTATAATAAAACTGGCTGCAAACCAGTAATTAAAGTAATAATTTTGTATTGTAATCTACAGAGATAAACAAATATCTGTTTACTATTGCCATTAATGCATTGTAACATTTAGGTCACAATCCCATAAGGAAAAAATTATTGTTAGCAAAATAAAAATTAAAGGTAACACTGGCAGAGACCATAGTTCCTTCCTTCAACAGTCATGCGTGTAAGTTCTGCAACCCCAATTTCAGAATACTCACACTAAACCTAACAAGTTATATGTCATGTAGCCCATCAGTGTGCCGCAATTAACGTCTTAAATACACCCCACAGTCCACTCATGGGCTTCACAACAGTTGTACATCCATGTGCATTCAGTGCTCAATGTAGTAACAACTAAATTGTAACCAACACACATGCACGATCTTGAGGCATTAGAAAACCATTAGGATTTCCTAGCGTGACAATGATTTATGATAATCACCAATCATATTTTTTAAGTAAACATCTTAAGATATTTGTAGAATTTTTTACAGGTTTGAACATAAAGAGTAATTTTGCTTCTTTTGGCAGTCACTTATTTTAATTAAGCATTTAGGGTATTATGACCTAAACAAACCACCTTTGTCTACAGATTGAATACCACTTACTGTATCTTACTTCAAATGTTTTGTTGTTACTGCAGTCCAAGTAGCTGAAATTTCAATTGCAAATATATTTGCAAGTGAGCTTTTGTTAGGTTCTAACAAATAAATACCATTATTTCATATTTATGTTAACTGCTATCAACACGAGTCACAGTGCCAACCAAAAAAAAAAAATTACAAATTTGAAATTGTAATGAGGGAAGCCTTAGACAGCAATGTCAACAGTAATGAAAACTGTACTGATCCTGATGCTGCTGCATCTTACGGTCCTGTTACGATATTGTAGAGTAGAAGGTTAGCTTCAGTGCTTGGTGACAATTCTGAATGTACTGACAGCGATAGTGTAGTGTCACATTCCAGTGACTTGGACAGTTATTTATTTTGCAGGTTTCCCTTACAATTTGAGCATTGCACAAAGGCCTAAAGATAGCAGTTTACCTGCTCAGCATAGCCCCACAAATTTTCCTGGCTCACTCAGCACTACAAATGTGCCTGGCCTACCTAGTCCTACAAATTTACCTGGCAAATACTTCACCACTAGTACCCAATGCACATAAGGAATTAAAGTGGTGGTCTGTCACTACCATCAAATACACTTTCACATTTAGTTGAAATAGATCTGATGCACTAAAACACAACTATACCTGATTCAGCAAATGCTGCCCCACATGAAGACTTCAGTTTGTTTGCAGAAAATGAAACAATAAATTTCTTAGCTGAACAAACAAATCTATATCCACACCAAAAAATTTTGGCTACTGTAGTGCTTCACAGCTGTATGACAACAGAGTCAAAAATGTATCGTAAAGTAAAATATTTTAACTTCTGCTCAGTATGCTGCATGCTGCAAATAAAGCAGAAGCAACACTTGATGATCATCTGCATAAAATTAGACATTTTACTGATCTAATGGTCAAAAGATTTCCAGCGGTTATAACCCTTCCAGAGAAAAGTCTGCATTGATGAATTTTTTATTCCATTTAGAGGTAGACTTTCATTAAACAAACGCCATTGCTACAGTGTAAAACTCTTCAAATGTTGTGTAATAGTGGGTACACAATGTCACTCAAAGTTTATACAGGCAAGGACAAATAGTAGGCTTGAGTGTGCCAACGACTGTGGTATTGGAGTTCGTGAAATCCCTATTTGACATGAGGAGGATATTGTACACCTATAATTGGTACACAAGCCTACAACAACTTGACCGTTCCACTCACCCGAAGGGAGCATTGGCAACCTAACTGAGAGTTCCAAAAATTGTTATAAAAGCTACATTGAAACGAAAATAAATCAGTACACAGCAGTGTGACACAGGTGTGGTAGTGCTGAAGTGGCTCAATAAGCGTGAAGTCTACATACAGATGTAACGCAAACAGTGCACCAGAAGAGAGGGGAACTAACAAAACTGTTGTGTTGGTACCCCTACAGGGACACAAGTTAGGTCAGTGAAGCCATGTTGTGTGATGAGGGTCGCAAGTGCCCATGTAAGTAATGTTGCGTTTGTGCAGAATAAAGAGTCGGTTCATTGAACTGGTTGTTTGTTTTAACCCACAACATCTGACAATAAAGACGGGATATACAACTCTACGTTTCGGAAGTGTGCCATCTAGTTTTGATGGATATACTGTTTCCATGCCGGACAACGTGCGTAAATGACATTGAAGATGGTGAGTGGATGTTAATGTCAGAGTTATGTTACAAGATACTTCCGTGATGCTTTCCAAAGGTCCAACAAAAAACTACTTGAGAATTATGTGGAACGATGTAACCTATATTTTAAGTAGCAGCTACAAAAGGAAACTATAACATTTCCATGTTGGGCATAACCCTACCCCCGGAGACATACATGATCTTGAAGACGTAAATAATCCCAAAGTCCCTCGAAGAAATCACATTTAAGAAGTGTATTGAATGTCTCATGAAGGTAGTAGTGCCCAAAAACATTGTAATAGCTGAGTATTTCAAATTTTGGCAACACCAGCAGGAAGCAACTGAATCAAAGTCAGAATACATGGCCACTATTAAACACATTTCTACTACTTGCACGCATGGTGACTTTTTGGTTGAAGTTCTTACAGGATAAGTCAGTTTCGGGAATGATACCGGAGTAGATGGTTAGATGAATGCTATCAGAATCGCAAGACCTATAATTTGCAGAGGCTGAAAAGTTTGTGATGGATGTGGATGCAATGGCGAAATCAGCAACTCTCATAAGCAGCGTGGAATGTAGAGGTGAACATGGTTGCAAAGTGGACAGTTTCAAATTAGCAGGTCCCAGAATATTTGCAGTATATTGGTGCCAGCAGAGGTCGACACCAGCATCCACTTCAGTATAGGAGCTTCGTCCATCAACTAACAATAGAGGCAGCCAGTCAGAAGGGGAGGCAAGCGTCGAGACAAGTTCACCAGAATTCTGGCTGTAGTAGTGGAGTCTCCCATCAGCCAGGAATATTCCAGCCTGGAAGTGGTCTATAACACTTGTGGGTGCTTGGGAGACATTGCTAAAGCATGCTGCAACAGCGAAGTAAAAAGAGTCATCTGTTTTAACCCTGGAGTGCTACCTAGAGTACAGGTGTATCCCACAACTTAAATTTAGTTTCAGAACTTCTCAATAGATGGTGCTGCAACTCCGGTGCTTTCAGTAGTCTCATACACGGACGGCCACAGTAGTGCGCATGCCCCTACTGGAGACGTTATGTTCTGGGTTCTTGAGTTATAGCGAGCTTGGGGTCCAGGTGTACCCTAGTGTAACACTGCAAAGGGGTATTTATAAAACAAAAACACATTTTCCTTTTGCTAATGTTTAATCTTTCTAGTTTGTTATTTATTGCTCAACATACGTTAATCATGAAACACTTTCCATAACCTTTTAACATTTTCCAAATTATCAATTAATTAAAATTAGCTGGTAGTTTTTGTGGAAAATATCATATATTTTTATGTGTTTAAGGTGAGATGAAAATGACACCTCAGAAATGTCAGTACCTAGACTTGACGAAGGAGCAAGATGTTCAAGATTCATTGTATGCTTTTCTATTCTGACACAGATGGTTCACTGTGTGATGATAATGAATATCATGTATTAATTTCAGACATGAGAAGTGTTAGTGACGAAAATTCAGAAGAGGAAGCGACTCACCCAATCAGTCAAGACAAAGTCCAAGATCCTGTACCTTCAAGCTCTGATTCCAAAGAAGCCACACCATCATCAGCTCTAGAATACTCAGGTCCAGCCAAACTAAACACTGTAGAAGCTCCAACGAAACTGAACGGGAAAAATGGATATGAGTGGTCTGGGGAAAAGGGACTTCTTTATTGCACACCAACTAGAAATCTAACAGTTCATTTACCAGGCAACAAAAACACGGCAAGGCAAGTTACATCAGGATTAGAAGCATGGCAATTGTGTTTACTAAGGAAAATCTGGATGTCATTACTGAACACACAAACAATGAAATTGAAGTCCAACGTTTGAAGTACAATAGAGATGTATTTGAAGAATGTGATACTGATAATATTCCCAACAGGCCTTCATACATGCAAAAAACCAATTCCACAGGAGTTCAAGCTCTTATAGGAGTTCTATACTATGTTCGATGGAAATGTTAGAATACCAATATTTCAAGCAGTAATGCCAGAAGCATGTTTTAGGTTTTTAGTAAACTGTCAAGAGGTTTGGTAACAAAGAAACAAGGGAGGAACGTACAACTACTGGTAAGTAATCAGCATTTAGGGATATTTTTGAGTAGTGTATCAATGCAATTAATCATTTTTACGTGCCATCAGAATATATTACTATAGATGAGCAGCTTGTGGGATTTAGAGGACGATGTCCTTTCAAGATATATATCCCTTCGAAACGAGACAAATACTGGATAAAATAGTAATGTACTGTGACGCAAAAACATTTTTTGTCCTTGATGCAGATGTCTACACTGGTAAAGGTTCCACACCAAATAAGATGCTAGTTGCTCTGCATTACAGTGAAAAGCTTATCTCTTGTATTCACGGAACAAACAGGAATATGACAATAGACAATTGGTTCACATCTGTAGATGCAGCCGAAAACTACTTGAAAAGAAAGTAACTGTAGTTGGTGCTCTCAGAGAAAACTCTAACATAGTTTCATACTACAAAGGCGAGACTAATGAACTCTGCCATGTTTTGTTATAGTGGACCACTTACATTGCTGTAATATTGCCCTCCAAAAAGCAAGACGAAAATTGTACTGATGCTCTCTACGACGCATGAGAAAGTAAATTAGCCCAATTCAGTAAATAAAACCAAATGAGTTCTATAACTCAACCAGAGGAGGGGTGGACACACTGATCAGTTGCACCACACCTATTCATGTTCCAGAAAAACTTGACGTTGGCCACTGTGTTTGTTTTACAACTTTCTCAACGTCATTGGTGTCAATTCTATGATTCTGTTGAGAGATAGTATCGCTACAGACAAATAAACCAAGATAAATAAAACCGAATATCTCAAGAAACTTGCTATAGACATAATGAGGCCGCAAATGGAGAGACGTTTAGCTGCACCAAATTTATGGTGTGAACTCCATGAAACCATAAGGCGGATATTGAGTGTGTGTGTGTGACAGAAGAAGATCCATGGATGCCTGAACCCACAACAGGATGTTGCAACTTCTGCCCTAGGTCAAATGACAGAAAATCGTGGGTCAAATGTGACCTATGTAAAAAATGCATTTGTTTGGAGCATCAACAAAAAGTTTGCCCAACATGTGCTCATTCATAAACTTTTTGTTCAAATAAGTATTTTACAGATTGTTACTTGATTGTTGTACATCAAGATTGTCATATTTTTGATCAAAATTTTGTTTAACTCTCTGTTAGTGCAATTTATATTTGGGGTACGCTTGTATTCCAGTATACTATTCATGCATGTAAAATTAAGTGCAGCACTCTTAAGGTTAAACCTTATGTGTGCATATGCCTCAGGCATTCCTGTGAATCCAGTCTCTGTACAAATACCAGTAAATTATATTGAGAGTCTGTTCAATATAGATACTGGTAGTGCTGTAACTCTCTGCAGCCACCAGCTCTGCAGACAAAAGATAGGAGAAAGGGATTTAACCCCATTTACTTGGGTACTAAAGGACACAAATGGTATGAAATCACATATTAATGGAGTACTGCCCATTTCTGTAAGGGATGAGAGTTCAGGGTCGATGCACAGCCATTCCTTGCTGGTAACAAGTGAATTATCGGCCATAAACAATTTTATAACCCTGGTGGAGGCGGTTGTTGTTCCTCACCACTTACAGCCAAGCTACGATCCCTTAATTAACTAATTAATCACCCCACCCACCTGTAAAATCATATATAAATAAGAAAACTTAAAATCCCAATGTTATAATGTACTAATCAAAAGCCACACGCTTAAATTAAAGCAACTTAAAATGCTTATTGAATTTAATTTAGATAACAATTATTCCCTAGATCATCAAAAATAAAATATTATTTAGATACTGCACCTTGTAGTTAACATTTTAGTAAACTAATAGAACTACAAACATCCTAAACATAATTATTTGTTTATAATTTTATAAATTGATATATTCACACATTAAACTATACTTTTGGTTTTAAATCTTCTCTGTGTGCCATAAATAACTTGATTAATTTAATGATGTAATTGTTTTGCAAAACTTTTTAATAGAACCACAACTGATATTACATATCACATTTAAATAATATAACATTTTAGTTACATAGAATTTTTAAATAAATGAACAGTCTCTCTGGGCAGTATTACAGGTGCACAATCCTTTATCCAAAAGCATCGGGACTAGCAGCTTTTCGAATTTCAGAATTTTTCGGATTTCGGAATAAATTTTGATTATGCCTTGTGCATTCAGGGATTTAGGGTTTTGGGGAAATACATTTACTAACGGTAAATAAATATAGTGGATTCTCAAACCTCCGTTGTTTGATTGACCAACAAAAAAAGAATACTGGGAAAATAATGAACGACGCTGTCATATAAAACAAACAAACTGTATACATAACCTCAACTTGCATTTTCATTGGAAACAAACAGCCAAAATTTGTATTTAAAAACAATGTATTAAATTAATTAAAACATTTCATTTCCTAAAAAAATCCAACTTGTAAAAAAGTAGAGATCAGCTACAATAATCACACTCGCTAAAATTTCGCAAAGTAACCATACTTTAAAATTCCGTTATGAGGCATCATAAAATCATAGAACAAACGAAGCAAAGTCATAGATGTTAGGTACATTTTCATAATTGCCAACTTACGAGTGCGGAATAGGTTTTCATTGCAGCCAACTTATGAAAGAAGTAAACACGTAAGAATAAGAAGAACATTGCATGCTGTCTCATTGTAGCCAACCTACGATACTATCGATTGTAACGGATTTCGATTATTTTTCGCTTTTTTATGTTTGCTAAGCATAGAAAAATGAACAACGCACACAATCTTTGCCGAATGTACGTTATTTGTTTTGAACGGACAACTGGACGAGCCACATTACTCAAATTCGTCGGTTGCTGTGGAAACAAAAATTTCGCCGCCCGAGCCTCGAAAAAATTTCGGATTTTGGAGCTATTCCGATTTCAGAATTTCGGATAAAGGATTGTGCACCTGTATTACCATTTGATACTTAACTATACTTATTTTATTCATAGCATTCTGATATTTCATAAATTTTAACATTCAACTTTAAGAGCTTACAGTTATTATTAGCTGTCTTATGATAGGCAGCCACAGTACTTCAATGTCGCTTGAACATGCGAGTAGTGCATGGTCAACGGCAGCCCACTTACAAGGTGTGCACTGAACACACAGTAACTTGGCGTAAAGTACCCAGCCGGTTTCATACCCAGTGTCCATACTCTAGTACAGACATCTTAGTTTCATTAGAATAATTTTCATTTCATTATTATTTCACTGTCACTTTCCGAGAAACATGAGGCAACACGAGCACTACAGATGACAGTCGTCATGTTCATTCAGAACTGTGGTCCAGGACTTAGGCAATCTTGAGGTAGCAAACGTAAGACTTCTGTTACAGCAGCAGGGAAGTGTGAATATGACAGGTGAAAGAACTGTGAGGTATAGAGTCTTTACAGTAGAGCGAGTTCTCACCATTAGGAAAGCCCGTCTCTTTTTCTTCATTTTCCTTCGATCTGCACGCGAGGTGTGGAAATTTTAGTCTCTGCAGTTAGGTCGCATAGAGGGACTGTCTCTTTCACTCTACTGGCCTGAGAAGGAGGTAGGAACAATTTTGGACTTTCAGCTATGGGTCTATGGATGCGACACAGTTGAACTTTGGGCAGTTACAACGGAGTACGACTAGCCTCCTATCTCCTATGATTAACAAGAGAGCCAATATTTTACTTTGTGTTCATCTTATAATTTCTCTTGACTATGTAATTTTACTTATATAATTTTCTCTTGCTTCTTCATAACTTAGCATTTCAGATATTAGGTAATTTTGTAACTAGTTAAATTTGTTACCCTTTTGATATCCCAGCATACTTAAAATATAATTTAAATGGAAAATAATAATTCAAAAATACAATTTTAATAATACACAGGCACACACACATAGTAGGTTAATAAAACATTTTAAATAGCACACGCATAATAGACATCTACACTACTTATTGTCAAATTAATAATAATAAACGGCACGTACAAATACACCCCCTTCCTTAAACAATAAAAAATAAGAATTTGCTTGAAGCAGTCCAATTTCGGACATTAAATGACAAATTTTGTGACCAAATAAGGAGGAAGAGTTTTTTTTTAACACCTAATAAATAAAATTGATAAGTGTAATAACTGAAATGAATGTCTGTAATTTTTCTTTCAAAACAAAATGTTAGCAAATATTAGTCCATGAACTAAGACAAGAATTTTAAGTTGCAGGTCACAAGAAACAACTACTGGGCCATATTGACATTGACACCAACAGAACATTGACCTAGACACCAACAGAACATTGACCTATATTCATCCGATAGCAGTCGGCGGAAACAATGCAGCGCTGTGACCACTGACCTGAGCCAGCAGCCATTGCCTACCACAACAATTTCCTAGCCTCTAACAGCACATATTCAATTAAAAACGAAACAATTTACTTTATATGTGCCTCAGCATTTGGTTTGATATCAATGTAAATTTTAAAGCCATTATTAAAGTTATACAACACTAAAAAAAAATTCAGTGAAATGCGAAGAAAGAGCAAAATAGAAAGAAACATTAGTAAATGTTCATGAATTTTTACTAAAACATATGTAAAACATAACATAAAAAAAATTCCTTTTGCAAAAAAAATAATAAAATTGTATTTTGCTTAGAAAATGTGGTTATCATGTTAACAAAAATAAGTATTTTACAATTCACTTTAAAAATTATATTAAAATAAAAATACCTTATATTGAGAGCAATAGTATCTGGTAGTAAATAATTAAAGTTTTTGTAACTTTGGTGTAAGAATATCAGTTCTACACAAATTTTGCCAAACATTATATTAGTGTCCTAATGATACTTAGTGTTAAATCAGTGTAAGTTCCTTGTAATCCTATCATTTAGACTGAAATTTAGGAGGAAAAGTTGCACCAATTCCGTCTCTACCACATCCTAAAACCTTGTTACGGCCATTAGATATAGTTCCTACACCGATCAGTAAATTTAGACTGTAGCAAACTGTGATAATCTTGTTAAGTTTTTCAGCAAAATTGAATACTCTTTGTGTGAAGGGAGTTTCAAATTATCTATAATATCTTAATGTTATTTTAATGTAATTAAATTTATTTTTTTTATTACCTGAACGAAATGATACTAGGCATACTAGTTAGACCCACCAAAAAATGGACATTCAGAACAACTTCACCCAGCAAAGGCTGCGCATATCATGATACCTACACTCGCAGTAGTCTGCTGCATTCGCAAAAGAATATGTACACATCATAGCTATTACTCAAAGCCATGCACCAAACCTTCACCTTCAGCATAACAACACAGCTCGGCATTGACCTAATATTAACAGCAGGACTTCACTAGACGTAAACAGATCATTTACCTATAGCTGTCCATCTGAAATAGTTTCACCATAACCAAAATTTTCCTTTCCATCTGAAGAAGCAACCGTACTGCATATCCTACTGCCACAATACTGCAAGAGCACCTACTGAATCCATATGCATGATGTTTATTATTTCAAAATCCGGCTAACCCCTATTATACGGGGACATAACATTGGGAGTAATGTTATGATTACCAAGAGCCACGCCTATAGGACAGGCTAGCGACAATGACAGTACAATCAGGTCGGTAGTTATACAAGACAAGGGCCTCAGCGATTCTCTCCACCTGCACTGAAGTGTGGCAAGCCTTCCAGCCGTTACAAATTATAGTAAAACTACCTTGAGTAAAGCCAATATAATTAGATTAACATATTTCATTTAAATGTTACCCTCACCCTTAACTTAACCACTTAACAAGTTTCATTATAAAGTGCTTACCTATGACTACAGCCACCCAACCACTTTAAGATTTATGTGTAGAACATAAATAAATAAATTATTTAATTAATAGTTTTATAACAACTTGCACTGTTCGGCAGATACTGACTGTCAAGTCTTATGGCTGGGTTGGCAGGATTAAATGTTTTCAAAATTGTGAAGAACATATTTCAAGTTACAGGGTTTAAGGAGGCACTGGCTGTCATGTCTGGAGTTAAGAAATTCCACAAGTACTTGCTGATCACCACTTCACTACCGTCAGTGATCATCAGACCTCGAAGACCTAGTTTTCTGAAGCCAAAAAACTCCCAGACATGGCTTTGTCATGCTTGTTACGATGAGCTGTTACCTTGTCTGCATATAACTACTCCGTACTGTACAAGGAGGGTCTACTATCTCCCCAGGCAGATGCCATGTCACAATTACCCAGTACCGACCAAGTAGGAATACAAGAGTATTAACTTCTTAGACTTCAAACCTTTAGTTTCCCAGGGTGAAGTTGCTGAGCAAACTGGCAAGGATCCAGTGCTACATAAGGTTATATAAATGTATTAGCAGTTATTTTGTATGATATGTCAAATTGTTGTACGAAATTTACATACTGAGATAATAATTGTATCTTAGTTATGAAGGTTTATTGGGTTGGCAAAGGGCTTTAATTTAACTTCACTAAGTGAATGGGGAAGGCAGTGTTGTGTTGATACCACTAAAAGGACAGATCTCAGGCCAGGGAAGCCATGTTGTGCGCTGAGGCTTGCAAGTGCCTATGTAAGTATTGTTGTGTTTATGTATAATAAAGACTCTTCACTGAAATGGTTGAATGTTATAACCTACAACATAAACCTGCAGCAGTTGTTGAGTACAACAATGCCAAAGTTTTCATTGATGTCTGCGATTAGCTGGCATTGAAATCAGCTAGAGTAAGGTGGTCTGTAGAAGTGGTAAAGGAAGATAATGTTTGAAATAATGTTTGGCACTTCAATTAGGATGTCTGTGATTATTTTCAAAAAAGTAAGTAATCCACTTGGAAAAGAAACGAAAGTAACAAAATTCCAAGAACTGCCTCTACACTTTTAACATTCAAAGGACCCCTCATCACTATGGTCTGATGACCACCACTGTTACAGTTTCTCCTAACCATTGCTCGGCAGAAGTACCAGGCCTGATGAATCAGGTCTGAATGGATGTTACAGTTAAGAAGTGCAAGCAAGTGAGTGGAACCATATGTTAACACATTCACAAAAAGTAAACACTAAGTTGAATGTGTGCAGTGTTACCGTATGCAACATATGTTTAACTGAAAAGCATAAGAGCTTTGTTAAATAAATTGTAAATATTCAGTAATTTTGTTTTCAATAATTTTGAGCTGAGTGTTGACATGTGTAGAAAAAAACTTAAAGATGCTGTTAGTGTTACATTGTATCTGATGTTGACACCAAATGTACGAATTCCATGCTCTTCCAGTATTTATTATACAAGTTTTTGAATTTGCACATATCTGTGCCAGATGGAAATCAAATCTTGAATTAGGTGAGTGTGTGTTGCTATATTTTTTTTTCAAAGTTGAATACAGACCACAAAGAATCACATTTTGTGCTGCTTCAATGAGAGACCCATAAGGAAAATGCACTCTCCACAATTGGTTATTGCACTATCCACTAATGGTGAAAGTATGTAAGACAAATAAAAACAAAAACAAAAAAAAAAAAAGAGTTATAACACCACACGGCCCACCCTCCTTATCACCACAGATCAATCCGAGGTCAAGAGGCTGCCAGCAGCAATGCCAGCCAGTCGTCTAGGCCATGCCAAGCAGCTGACCGCATGGTGTCCGAAGCCAGGGATGTGATAAAGCCAACCGGCCATTGCAATCTTGTCTACTAGGGAGATAGTGAGTGAACAACATAAACAATAAACAAGATGAGCTGAGGATGTCTGGTAACAAGGTGCTCAAATTAGGTAGGGTCTAAACATGTATAGTGAAGGTGTATCATTGCAGAACAAGTGTTTTTTGATTTGTGTTTGTATATCTTATGTTCATTTTCACATATCTATTAATTTTAACATCCCCATAGAGTAGAATATATTACTAATCTGCCTGAGAATAATCAAAGCATTAATTAATGCCTTTTTAGATGCCCATGCCACAAAATATAATTGCCATTTATCTAGATTAAAAAAATTAGCAAACAAGTATTGCAATTTTTAATGTGGAGGTTCCTTGTGTTTTATGCCATATTGCACACGAATGGTGACGTTCAGACCTCTGTGTTTGTTGATGTAAAATTTATTTCCACACATGGTATTGCTGAAATGTGACGCGTGTGTAAACATGCCCCTTATCTTAGCCAGTATGCCGCACTGCCGAATACAACCGAGGAAACCCCCCTTGTCACACAGCGCCGAGAGAAAGGGGTGGGAGAATGTGCGACAAGTTTTTTATGTGTGCTGTTTTTTCTTTAGTGCAATTGTAAATTTTAGTGTTTTGTTTAATGATTTCAGTGCTTTGTTCAGTGGTTGTTTTTCACATGTCACTAACTTACACAAATACAGCAGTGCCCTGGACGCACAGAAGATATATTTACATTCCTTCATTTTTCAGGTGTCTTATTGTTGTTTTAATGTTTTTAAAATGTGGATGCATACTTTATATTTAATTTTTAATCACCATTATTATTCCATTACGTCAGTGTTGCATCAGCTATTCAATATCTTTGTATCCTTCTGCTTGAACATGATGCAACAGGGGACAATATTCAAAGATAAGACATTTCAAAACATCAATAATGTTTTTAATATGTTTTTAATATTTTTCCAGTGTCCATTTTGCCTTTTGTCTTGTGTAACTTTGTTCTATTAAGTGTTATTGTATGTGAACTACTTTGCACCGCGCGCAGTCAGCCCCCCTCGCGGAGCTGGCTTGGCGATGCCGAACGCCATGTTAGTTAGTCGGAACTTGACACAAGGAGGAGACAGATGTCTCTCCTACCCCGGGTCCTTCATCAGTTTTGCACCAGTCATTTTAGTTTCAATAGATTAGTCGTAATTACCGGAACCATTTTTGTTGTTTCTGCCCCGGGGCTCCTCACCCCCTGCTGGCCATCGTGTCCAGGGTCTCAATTTCGCACATTAAGTACACCACCAGCCTAGCGCTGTTTTAGTCCATGTAACCTACTGGAGAGGTTTGTGCTACAGTCCCGTTTAACTGGCATTGGCCTTCCGCAGATACAAGTCTATTTCTTATGGTGAGTAAACTACGGAAACTTTTAATGTCTTTCATTTAATAGTTTTTGCTCACCCCGTCCCTAGTGACGTGTAGTGTACATTAGAGTGTGTTGTGGCGTGGAGACTGGCCCTAACAAGTCTCTGAAGAATCAGTCGTTTGGAAGGTGCAACAATCCACTGGTACGTAGCCTGCCCCGTGGTTGTCGGCCTGACGACCCTGGGATCATAATCAAAGGGGGTTTCCAACGCGGCTTCCGCCGTGTACCCTTTTCCCCACTATCCATCTCACCTCAGCTCCCCCTGCTAGCTGGTTCATTCCCATATCTTTTTCACCCACATCCCATCCGACTCACCTACGAAGTCAGTGTTATCGTCATCTATACGTTCCTTCCCTAGCACCCCGTGTCAATGTTTCAAGCATTTAGCTCGCTCAGAATTGTAAATAACTGATGATGATGATAATACATGAATATAGATATCTAAATATATCATGGTTGAAACATGATGAGTGACCCTGCAATTAATGATCTAGTAGGAAGGGGTCAAAGTGAAACTAGTATTAATAAATACAGTAAAGCAAGTAGTGACAACACCCAGGACGATCTCCGGCTCCGGCCGTTCTGAATTCAAGTTTCCATGGTTTCTCGAAATCGCTCCAGGCGAATGCTGGGAAAGTGTCTTAACAAAGGCCATGGCCAACTCCCTTCCCAGCTCCTGTCATAGTACCAAGTTGTTTATCACAGTCTCTAATGACCTCGCTGTGTACAAGATGTAAAGCCCACTTCTCTTACCTTACCCAGGATGATGAATTGCCAAATACGTCGCCCAGTTCTGTTAACTCTGGCGAGAGCACAGTTCGCCATGCCACCTTACAATTTACGCCCTGTGTACTCACTTTAGATGACATTATGCTAGTAATACGTGTAGGAACTGTGAAATGATTTGAGAGCACTAGTGGGAAAACCTTGAAATTGCTGGGGAAATAACAGAAAATAGTACAGAAGTAACAGCAGAAGAAACTATAGAACTTTTGAGGAAATGTGTAGAGAACATGCTGTGTACATGGCAAACTTTCGTGGCAGTTTGTATGGTCAACCCAAAACCAGCCAGAAACACTATCATTGGGATTGACCTCATGAAAGAATTTAACATAGTACAGTCAGTCCGCCTTATCCGCCGACTTCGTATCCACAGTTTTCACCAACCTCGGTAGAATATGAGGGAAAAATTTAAAACATAAACATGAAATTCTTAATAATATGTATTTTCACGCATACCACCCACAGTTTGCCTCACGAAGTGCTAGTGCGCCACTCTCTGTGTACGAGAACAGCCAGTCTTGTGTTGTCTGCCACAATATCTGCTTTGTTATGGAATGTGATAGATGCACAATATAAGCGAGCAGTGCTGGTGGGAGTGGCAAGAAAATGATGTATTGAATGTGCACGCGCTGGCAGCCTGGGCAGTGGTGGTACTTCGCTCGCATCCATCTTGCTTGCTGCACACTTCCATAACAAACTGATTTAATATCTCCTGCCCACAAACTGCTTCCACATAAAACACATGTATTTAATTACATTGTCTTGTTCGCCCGTTTCGACCATCACGTAAGGCACGGCCTTAAAGTAAATGGACTGTTTGCAGTTATACACGATTCTGTGGCCAGCAGCGCAATGTCTCCTACAAAAATTCTGTAGTAATCCTTATAAGCAGAAAAGAGACTGCAAAGTTCTTAATTTGACTTATTTTGTTACATTTACTAAAAGACAATATGTCTGCTACTAAAGTTGGCCGCAGGTACAAAAAAATAGTGTATTAATCGTACACCACAAAATAAATAGGGCAAATAAGATCACGTGTTAGTAATTCACTGAAAACTGCAAAAAAAAATTGTGCCAAGTAAATTTTTGTATAATCAGTGATGCCGTATTAAAAGGAAAACTACTAATATTTGTCCTCCTCATCCATGTTTACAGTGGTGTAAAATTATTTGTCGTCATGTGTGAAAAAAATCGCACAAATTCTATTTTAGTGTAATCAGTGATACCATATTAAAAAGAAAACTGTTATAACAACATCTCCAACTATGGCCAACATATTTTACATTTATGTTAATAATACTATTCGTTTATGTAATATATATTCACGTACAAGCAATAACTGTTTACAAACAATTGCAAAATATTTACGCCTATGTAGTCGTAGTTGTGCTTGTTCCACTGTTATTTTACGTTTGGTTGACAAAGATAACTTAAGCAGTACACTGGAGAAATAATGTTATCAAATGTTATTCTATCAAGCTTGTGGAGACACTCCTTCTCCACCCAGCAAACGTCCTTGGCAAAGAAGGGTAGAGAGAGCTAGTGTGGTGCATCATATCGTGCAGTGTTACTACTTCAGTGGCTCGCCGCATGCTGTTGCCAAGTCACAGTGCCCTCGCAATGCGGCTGCCGCTGTATTACACATGCATCACACTACACACATTAAACGTAATTTTCACAATATTTTAATGTTGTTGGACACTTTATGAACGTATTTAAGATCCGTACCAGCATAAACACAGTACTATTTGACGTTAGGGGTTAATTTTTTTTTAATTACATATGGTCGTAGGTTATTAAGGTGTTTTGAATACACACGGTTTTCTTTATCCACATATTTCCTGGAATGAATACCACGGATAATGTAATAGGTTTTGTTAAGGGTATTATTGGCCTGGAAGATGATTCAGTCCCAGTGATTAGCAAGTTGGGTGTGATCAAACCAGTACTGTCTGCACATTGCATTGATCAAGGAGTAAGTTACGTACGGCAGGAAATGTTTTAGCCTTGGTCATTGAAAACAAGGCTGCCTTTAACCCTTTAAGGAGTACGAACGTACATTTACGTTTATATTTTTGCTGGTATAGGGTAGTATGAACGTACATATACGTTTTTGACAAGGCCAGGACTAGTATCGTCGTAAATGTACGTGCATGCGAACTGTGATATGCTGCTATCTTGTGGTTGTTCAGAGAAGTAGCTTAGGTTCATTTCAAGCTTCATAGAGGTCGTGCACCCGCGTAGTTTATTGTTTAGCAGGGTCTTCCGATACTGTACAGATGTCGTTGCTTGCGCAAGTTGTAGCCGTGCAAGTTGCGTGCGGATTACCGATCGCTTGTTTATTAGAGTTGTATTGTGTATAATATTTTAGTAAAATTTTCATTGAAATGCGTGTAGTATTATACTTATCTTACAGTGTACTTTTATGAAGCAGTAAATGACGTGGCAAAGACTTGATATCATTGTTTTTCATATTTATTTGTAGTGTTACATTTTATTTCTTGTTTTACACAATGAC